>CM067074.1:23963778-24008778 GCA_033980235.1 Diadema setosum
CGTTGTTCATTTTGGTCCTAATAATAATAGTACTGTTTCTGGTAACTGGAAAACTTCTGCAGAAGTACAAACCAGAACTCATGCCTGAAGGTAAAATAATGATGTCATATTTGAGAGAATGTTAAGTCAGTTTGCTTATATCTCTTTTAGTGCTCTTCTTTTACTTCAGTGTGTTTTTGCGGATGAGAGATTTATGGTGAATTGCTCTTCATTTCTTTATTAGTTGATATGCGTTACCTGCATACTCATCTCTAGTTTTTGGCAGAGGGTCATCATTAACTTTATTTTTTTTTTTCTGTACAAAGTTCGGATCGACTGTGACCAATCATTCTTAATAAAGTGTCATCGTGAATCTGGATTTAATTTTCTCGCAATTTGAATAATGTAATGTAGAGTACACTCTAGGTATCAGTGTATAGGTTTCAAATTTTGAAGTATAGATGACGACATAGTGGTAAGAATCCGTTATTAAACTTAAAGAGTACGTAGTCGACATCTAGTCTAGTCTTTACAAAGTCTGTAGGAGAACAATTATTTCAGATACCAATGTACACCTTGTTCTCAACCAAATCAAATTTATAAAATATCGGTAGTCTCTTGTTAAGACATCATTTTGCATCCTTTCTTATCTTATCTACGTCCAAAGTAACATTTTTATAAGCTGAACCCCTTTTCCAGAGACTATTCCTTCAACGAGCTTTATGGTGGGGATGATGATATAGGGTATACTGGATGAATTCTTAGCGTTGTGTGTCTACTCCACTACCATTATGTTGTTATAGATTTAATTGGAAGTACTTGATAACATAATTCTTGGTCAGTTACAGGGCTTTTTCTTGTCACAATACATTTCATATGTGCAAGAGTGGTGTAATAGTAAAGAAAAAAAAAAACAGAGGAAAGCGTACAAAACTTTGCGACACATTTTATGATGGCTTCCAGAAACCATTCAACTTAAAAAAAAAAGACGAATTCCATTATCTGTTGACATTGCCTGCATGTGGATGTACTGAATTCCCTTTGTTATACCAAATATCCTCGAAGTATCGCAAGATTACAGTCCCCGAGCGCTCCTTAAGCAAACAAACAGGTAACAAACAAACCAGAAGAATCTTCATTACTTCATATCATGTTATTTCTCTTTGTCTATATTTCTGACAAACTGTATAGGATTGACATGGATTCCATGCTGGAAGAAGCCACCAGAAAAGGAAATTCCACTCATAGAACAGAAGGGTAATATGACATCATGTACCTTATGTCTCCCCTGCCCCCCCCCCCCCAAAAAAAAAAAAAAACAGAAAGGAAGAAAGAAAGAGAGAAAGAAAGAAAGTACCAGACCCTCCGGAATGATAACTTAAAAATAGTAAATCAATTCAAATATGAAACTATTACTTATGAGTTACATCTTACAGAAAACACCATCCAATTTGCTTAAATGGTTAAAGAAAATATCTCAACTTCCATGGAGTCTGGCTTACGCACTGAGTCTGGTATATTAACGGATGATATTGATGTTGCCAATGCGTTTAATGAGTATTTTGCACGAGACAATGATATAAGTTCGGAAAGGGGCGTTAAAGTTACCCCTGTTGTAAGAAGTCAGTTTCATTTTAAGGAGATAACTGAGGAATTTGTTTTCAAAGAGTTAATGACTCTGTCTGTTAATATGTCGAGTGGTCTCGATAGTATTCACCCTCGTCTATTGAAGGAAGCAGCATCATTTGTAAGTAAACCTTTAACACATTTATTTAATGCATCAATTGTAACAGGGGTTACAGTAGAAGACTGGAAAAAAGCAAAAGTTACCCCAATACACAAAGCTGGTGACAAAGACCTTGCTAGCAATTATAGACCTATATCAGTGTTGTGTCATGTCATGAAAATATTTGAAAAGGCTATACATAAACAACTTTATGAGTATTTTGTATCTAATGGTATATTAAGTAACTGTCAGTCTGGTTTTCGACCATTATTTTCAACCGCCACTGCCCTTATTGATGTAAATGATTATCTTTATAAGAATATTGATCATGGGAATGTTATTGGCACTTTGTTTCTTGATTTTAAAAGGGCATTTGACTCGGTCAAACACAGTATTCTTCTTGATAAACTGGAAAAATATGGTGTCAGTTGTTCTGAGTTAACATGGTTTAAAAATTATTTATTGGATCGTGCACAATGTGTATCTTATAATGGAAAGTTGTCGGTATTTCGTAAGGTAGTGGTTGGAATACCCCAGGGGTCAATACTTGGCCCGTTGCTTTTTGTCATTTTTATAAATGACATATGTGATTTGAATTATCAAGAAGATACCAAACTGTGTCTGTATGCTGATGATGTGGCATTATTCTGTAAAGGGAGAAATAATATATCTGTGCAGATGAGTTTACAGTATGAATTTAATCAGATAATGCAATGGGTACGTATGAATGAATTGCAACTGAATATAGATAAGTGTAAAACAATATTGTTTGGAACTCGTAAGAGAGTTTACGCAAAACCATTATTAATACAGTATGAAGGTTATAGAATTGAACAAGTTTATCAGTTTAAATATCTTGGTGTTATTTTTGACAATTTTCTTAGATTTGATAAACACATTGAAAAGAGTTGTGGTAAAATTTCAAGAATTATTGGTTACATAAGGCAGTTAAAACAGTACCTACCAAGAAAGGTACTGATTATGTTGTATAATAGTCTTATACTCCCACACATTGACTACGGTCTGGTAATATGGGGATTATATTCTCAGTACCTCATTGTTAAACTACAACGTCTTCAAAACAAGTACGCGAGGCTGGTACTGGATGCGGATTTTTACTCACCCCATACACTGTTATTACGAGAATTGAATTGGCAGTCTGTGTCCCAAAGAGTAAGATATCAGTTTGCATTGTATATGTACAAAGTTCTAAATGGTCTTACCCCATATTATTTGAAAGAATTATTTGTATACCGAACATGTGAGGTATTAACCAGATATGCTGTAACTTGTCCATTATAATGTCCCTAAACCCAGAACAGAATATTTATGAAAAAATCTTTTCAGTATCATGGTTCAATGTTATGGAATAATATCCCTCATGTTAGAAATGCAGTATCACTATCTTTGTTTAAAAAGCAATGTAAAATCCTCTCTATTATTGACCGTTTATGATATTTTGTATACATTCGTAAGTGACAGAGATATTATTATGTTTAAAGTTAGTTGAAGTGAATATACACGTATAATGACAGCAAAGGTTGTTTAGGGCTTTATTGGTTATCACGTGGGTTTTCTGCCTGCCCACTTTTGGACGGGGAGGGCGCTTCAGAAGGGGGGGGGGGGCGTGTACATACCATTTGTAGCTCCTGAGATGCTCGCACGGGCAATTCATTTCGGCAGCTTATGTGTCAGCCGGGCGGGTATAATAGGCTCTTTACGCCTCTTTCAATGTATTATGTGGGTTGCAAATGCATATATGCATACATTTTTTTTTTTATTTTGTATTGAGTTTGTAAGTCATGTGTGGTGTACTTTTTTATTTTTGGATTTACTGTATTACTGTATTGAACATTGTATGTATTGTATTTTTGTATTGTTTTAATGCAGGGCCCCTTTGTAAATCAGTTTTTTAACTGAAAGGGCTACCCTGTGAAAATAAAACGGAATAAATAAAAGTATCGTTACGTTATTTTGGATAAGAGGGCAAAGATGATCTCACAGCTTGTTACAGATGGTTATATACTTTAATTACATGAATACAAGTTTGTGCTCATGAAACTAATCCAATTAATGCCAAGGTATCAAAGTTCATGCATGTGTCTTCTTCTTTTTTTCAAGGGATTTTGTTAATCAAGTCAAATTGAAGTTCACAGAAATTAGAATATCTAAGCTGTCGTGATCGTGGTTGGATTTGTTATACAATGATGTACTTAGTTCCCCGTTGAGTACATGATTAATACTATACACCAAATAACCAAACTGTTCTTCTATTTTCCTGTGATAATACGTATCTTTTCAATGATTATTGCTTTCAGATCTGTGAGCTTTATTGTCTTGTACACAAAGATGGATGACATAAAACTAGAAAGCTGTACTAGTTCAATTGTTTGCTTCCTTGTTTTTGTAAATAGTCCTAAAGCGAGAGGAGCTTCGAGATAGAATACGGAACTACAGACCGGGAAGTGCCCAGGAAAACGACCTTGGCGACCTGAAGCTAGTCAACATCAATCTTTTCGGGCAGATGAGCGCAGGAAAATCTGCCTTCATTAACTCGCTTTTCTTTGCCTTCAAAGGTAAGTCTTAATATTGTGTTGGGAGAGTATTTTCGTAGCTAAAGACTTATCCTTGATGAATTCATACACGATCATTCCTCTTCAGTTTACAAGCATGAACAAGAAGGTAAGGTGATTCATGATTATTATTGTACAAGAACAGTCCTGCATGCCTCTGTGAGGTTTACAGCGAAACATTGTTTTTATGCTGTGAAGATGTTTGCCTCATCTATAGAACATACTGTATCGTAAATCAACAGACGCAATGCACCTTCCTCTACTCTCAAAGCAATTCTGTTCTAAAACTTGAATTTTATTTGTTTGTTATAAGCATGACGCATCCGTCAGGATGAATTACGGTAAAATAACAGACAACAGGTTTTATATGCTAATTAAGAAAAAAACATTCATAGGCCGTGGTTCTAAGTTAGTAACCACGAATGTTGAATACCGGTTATGGTACTTAGTGAGGAGGAGAGGATTTTGGTACGTATTATTACGTTCATAAGCGCATTAGTTTATGAGTCCCTGGAAGCCAACATTTTTTTTTTTTTTAATCCAACTTGAGTATTCTTTTATGTCACTTTACCAGAAATTTTGTGTGTGAATAATTATCTCTGTTGAAAGGATTAAAGGGCAATCGAGAATAGGGATAATATTACTGGGGTCAGGAACAAAAACATTTTAAACGTATATGGCTGACATGCAAGGATGACGTACTTGTTTGTCCTTGTTTATCGTCGGTACTCTGCTCTCTTGTAACCCTTGCACCTTGTCTTCTCCTGCTTCCCTCTCCCCCTTCTACTATTCCATTCTTTTCGCAGCGTTGCTCGCATTCTTCCGTTATCCCTTTTCTTCTGTTCCTTGGGTCATTGCCTTGTGCACTCAAACACACTCTGCATGGTTCTCGCTGAAACTCGAGTTCGGTCTTGCCATTCATCCTTTATATTGCAGATGATGCGAATTGAAAACTTCGCTTTCAGTTCACTAAATAACGACGAATTTTTTGAAATGTTTCATCAAGATCCAGTATCATACACAATTAATGACTCCCAAGAGTATCCTGCTGTTTATGATTTCGATTTCTGTGAAACAGATGTTGAATTTGATGAGGATAATAATGAACGATATTTAAGCTCCAAGTGTTATACTATGAATCAATTCAAATGTTTAACCGGACTCACAGATTGTTTTTCATTATTGCATTTGAACATAAGGAGTTTGAACAAGAATGTTGATAAATTCTATTGTTTTCTGGATAATACTCATGACATCTTTTTCTATAATAGGTCTTACTGAAACATGGATTACTCAGGATTCTGCTTCCGCATATTCTCTTCCAGGCTATGACTTTATAGAGAATACTAGACGCGATAGAATGGGCGGAGGTGTTGGTTTTATATCGTCGGTGTTACCACGAACCGACGCTATTTCGTTTTTGAGCGAAAATGCAATTCTGAGAAAATCGCGTTTAAAGATCTCACAAGTTTTAGACAACGTTTTCAATGACTTTTCCTGTCTTGTGTGTGAAAATTTTGACAGGGTGATGAGAGTGGAAGTTGTTCTTCCTATCCATAGTGTAATTTTAGTGTGAATTCAAAAGAATTACGATATTTCTGTCTTCAAACTCACTGCGTCGGTTCGTAAATCCATCGTTTCTTGCGCGCACCATAGGTTATGTACTTAAGCGCGGGTCTCACGAACCGACGTAAGTTGTATTACGCCGGTTCGTGGGACCCGCGCTGTAGGGCCTGCACAATAGGTAACGTACAATACGCATGTATTTACGAACCGTCGCTATTTCATTTTCGTATGTGTTTACATACAAATACTATTAGGGCTATACCTGCTTATCAACAATAACCTTATTAATTGAAATTAATTGTCATGTAATGATTATTGTGATGATTATAATACATTAGGTGATAATTAAGATGATAATATAAGCCAGTTTCTCTTAATTGTTCTAAAAAGCGTGTTGTCCTTGTTTTCATCTTCATTTAGCATTGTTATTAGAGCTGTCGTTGATCGCTCCAAAGATTTCTTTGCCCTCCCCCCTCCTTTTTTGTGTGGATATATTATTCAACACTTTTGCATGTGGACATTTATCATTTGGTAATTAATATGTACTCGGTATACTGTGTTTCATATTTTTTTACTTTTTACTGTTTTTTTTTTTACTTTTTTAACTTACTTTCTTTATTTTTCACATAATTTTTAATTCAAATTCAGTTCACTTGTTTCATAATAATTATGAATGTTTGTTCTAAGATGAAGGATACCGCTAAATATAGGGAAAAAGATGTGCCAGTCAGTAATGATTACTTGCATTTACTCATCTTTCATACTCATGCACTCTGTTATTTCTTTCTCTGAAATAATCTAATTAATTTCTTTATTTCTTATTATTCCACATTATTTGTGACTTTTACTTTGTCACAATTTTTATCGGTGTCATTATTGTCATTTGGCTTGCATGCGAATTCACTCATAATTCCTCATTTTCCATATTTCTCTTTCCTGCTCAACAGATTCTTTGATAGCTGCACTTGATCATATAAAAACATAAAACTCATCCTGCATGCACTCTTCGAAACTGATAAACTCCTAAAAATACATAAATATCAAAATTATCAGAATTTCAAGCTTCATTTGAAATATATAACAATGGTCATGTTTTATTATGCCTTTTGCAGCAATACATGTGTATATTGAAGAGGTACATTATGTAATCGAAGAAACATAGGTTCTCAATAAAGTATCAAATTTGAATTATTCAGAGATGAGTAATGACAATGGGAAGGACAACAATTGTGGAAGAGCTCCATAAATCAATAAATATCTAATGGCAAATGGAGATGGAATCAATATTAAAGAATATGCGTAATTCAAGTTCATTATTACATCAGTTCTTGTGTGTTCACAAAAAGAGAAACACAGGTCGAACATGCGCACCAAATCTTACAATGTACATTTACATCTATAGAGTGCGGACGGAACATATACAAAAGAAAGAATAACATTCTCAAATTAATATATCAAGCATAATTATGTATATGAACATAAAAAGATGTTGCTGCATATGCATGAAGCTTGAGAGTGCTGCAACACACATTATGCTCAGATGGAAACTTGATGTATATCATACAAAAGAGAAGAGGTACTGCATGTACATGTAGTTACTCTATTCACAGGACAGTAGAGAAAAAGCAAGAGAGAGAGAGAAGGAAATGGGTGTCTAAAATAGGTCGATGTAAGGAGTGCCAACCAATTAAGTCTCTAATAGAAGTCATACATATATGAAAAGGAAACAAATTAATCACAACATAAATATAAACCAATATTAACCAATAATTAGCATCTAAAAATGTGTGTAGAAAGCCCATAATATCAGCCTTTCGCCCCGTAGGCTTGTTACATATGAGAAAAGAGAAAT
This sequence comes from Diadema setosum, assembly GCA_033980235.1. Taxonomy (NCBI): domain Eukaryota; kingdom Metazoa; phylum Echinodermata; class Echinoidea; order Diadematoida; family Diadematidae; genus Diadema; species Diadema setosum. Next base: position 23,971,475 of record CM067074.1, read on the forward strand.
TTTGGCCGACCCCCACCCCCTCCGAATCCTTAATCCACCAGTACTATAAACACATGTGCTAGCAAATTCACAAGAGGGGTGGGGAAATTCGGCCAAAATTGTGTGTGGTTAAGATAATTAAAAAGAAAGGTCATCAGCAAAACTACGGGGTGGATGCAGACGAATTTTCATGTGATGACTAAAAAAAAAAAAATGCAGCCAAAGGGGGAAAAAAAAAAGGACGGTGGAGAGGGGCCAAGGCTAATTTGACTCCCCTCCCCCCCCCAAAAAAAAAAAAAAAAACGCCACTGTTCTACAGCACCTTTAAAGGACTCTTAATTTTCTTTTGTAAAAAACAAACGTCTCGAAGTAAAGAATTCCATATTGTAGGCGAAATGTAGACCGATACAGTGTACATCCCAACCTATTAAAGAAAAAAAAAACAGATTATGAATATTATTTAAAGTAAGAATTTCAGTGCGTTTAATCATCTTTAGTCGAGTTGCAAATTACATGTGCATATTTAATAAGAGCAGTTAACTTCGAAGCGCCCCCAAGCCCTTCTATATTTAATCATTCATGTCTAAAGGTAGTGCTAGGGCATCCCGGTGGTCTAGTGGTTATGGTGCTAGTCTAGTAATCCGGAGGTCGTGGGTTCGAATCCCGCTTGGGCTGCCTGTGATTTTTTTTTTTTCACAGCAGCCCACAAACTGCACACTGCAGTTGCATGTGTTACTACGGATGGAGACAAATGAATAATCTATTATTTTAATATACAATGTTTGACATCCTTTTTGTAATCACTTTCTTTAATTGTACATTTAGAGACATAATGAATTATTATTAAAAGAAATCATATTTCTGTATTTTGTTGTGAGTTTGCATGGGAGCATACACGTATCATAATTTACAATTTTAGTTAAATAAAGAACATATCATAACAGAACTGTCTAGTGATGGTTGAATGATTATGTCAATTTGTTATAAGTCCTATCAGTTATATGGAGTGCATTTCCCATGTTTATAAGAATCATACGTAACACATTCAAAGTGGGTTGAAGACAACAAAATAATAAATAAAAGAATAAAGGAGAATAGAATGAATTACAGTTTGAGGTGAGTTTGGCATGTCATTAACTGGATTAATATTATCTAGCAGAGATGCATATTTGATTATTTGTTGCATTAATTTCATAAAAATACATACATGTATAACATGTCTCAATCAACATTCAGAATGTTTGCAAAATGTAGATGAACATGTATCATGAACATGGTTGAAGATGAAGCTGGAACTTTTTGTTAATGGGTCTAAGCTACCATTTGTGACTCTCATAAATCAGTTTTCTGTGAAAATTCGTACAGCGAGCTAAAAGTTTCTGATATACACATTTTGACAGTGTGACACATTTGGTTATGCCCCCGACAATTTAGATTGACTCTCGCAATTATCACCGTTTACGAAAAATAAATCAGTGAAGGGCATGTTAATCCTCAGTCGATAACTATTACAACTATGCAATGATTATTCAACCATCTAACTTCATCTGATTACAGCATCATCTGAATATTGCCAATGTGCACTTAGAAATTTATCAAGATGTATCACAAGGTTATGATTACCACACAAAACCTTCAAGATTTATTATCATGAAATACATACCAATGAACACTTAAAGAAAATCTAACATTCCATATCCACATGAAGCTTGCCTTGATATAAATGTCTCTCAGTAGTGTTATTAAAGTGTAGCAAAATTGTAATTACGACATCACAGAATGGAATGCATGTTTTCACCTTCAATCTTAGAATCTTCTTTCATGTTTCCACTTTACAATCACATTTTAATGTAGATATACCGTCCTTATGTTGTCGCCCTTTATCCCAAGTTCTCCCTTCTATCCTATCTGTAGATTGTCTTCTTTCCTAAGCCATTGTATTCACATTCCTTGATGATAAGCACGATGCTGTACTTTTTTTCTTCTCTGAAACAGTCCAGCTCTTCGCTACTGCATGGCATCAGTCATGTGAAAGAAAAGACAGAAATTAAGAACTTTCGATTAAAATCAAACATCATGATACAAGATACAACTTTCATTTTGAGAAAAAGAAATCAGCCAACTAAGCTGTAGTTGAAATCATTTTGCTCTATTTATATTAAACATAAAACAAAATGGTATACAGGATCAAAGAATGTCAAAAAATACTGCTGTTCGTCTTTGATGCATATTCAAATGGTCTCGCCTTTTACATATTTTAATGATGCAAGATCTTATGTCTAGCACTTAGTAAGTCTCATGTAGAAATTAAATTATCATTCACATGAATAAATCTACATGTCCTTGTAAATAAGGCATTGCTTTGAAAAAGCTGAATATTACTAACTGCATTTGGGAAACGGTCTACGACAATCAAACTTCTTTATTATCAGAGACTTTAACATCTTGATTAGACCTAGACTCTAATTACCATTGTATTCACATCCGTTGATGATGTACACGACCCTGTACTTTTTCTTTTCTTTTCTGAGACAGTCCAGTTCTTCGCAACTACATGGCACCAGTCATCTGAAAGAAAAGAAAGAAATTAAGAACTTTTGATTAAAATCAAACATCATGGTACAAGATACAACTTTAATTTTGAGAAGAAAAAAAAATCAGCCAACAAAACTGAAGTTGAAATTATTTTGCTCTATTTATATTAAACATAAAACAAAATGGTAGGCCTATGCAGGATCAAAGAATGTCAAAATATACTGCTGTTCGTCTTTGATCCATATTCAAATTGTCTCGTCATTTACACATTTTAATGATGCAAGATCTTATGTCTAGCACTTAGTAAGTCTCATGTAGAAATTGAATTATCATTCACATGAATATAAATCTACATGTACTTGTAAACAAGGCATTGCATTGAAGTAGCTGAATATTACTACCTGCATTTGGGAAACAGTCTACGACAATCAAACCTGTTTCTTATCAGAGACTGTATCATCTTAATTAGACCTAGACTCTACATTATCATTCAGCTTTTAAAGGTATTAACCATTCACCTATAAAACAGTGGCATTGTCATGTGCATCATATTTCTTTGATACTGCACATATTTTCATGAAGTCTGTGCAAGAATGCAAATGAAACACGTCTGCTGTTTGGTATTTATCAAAAAAAAATCACTAACCCGGAAGTCCTTGGCCTTAGGAATAACACGTGGCGAGTTAGCAGGAATTGACATTAAAATAGAATAAGAATAGATCTACTAAATAGGCCTTTGCCTCATGAATGTCTGGTCTACTTATAGACTAAGTGAAGTCTAGACCTTTCACTTTTAAGTTACACAGATTTCATATTACTTAGATCTAGACTACATCTAAATCTAGACATCTAATACTATTAGATCTTGGCAACTTTTGTCTTTGTGACACAAAATTAACACGTCACGGATGATATTTCGGCGATGTCCAACAGGATGACAGTACCACTATCACTAAATCAGTAAGTTGACATAGATAACTAACATCAACTTGTTAAAGTACGTTAGAGATGGCACCATATACAATAACCGGTGACACTGACACTGACAGATCTAGCGACTACGTTTAGACTAACGTTAAAGAGTGAGACTCGCCATCTCAGTAAGTCGGCCAAAGACAAAGTCAATACAGGGCTAAGTCAGTGTTACTGTTATGTTAGGCCTAACAAACGTTAACGGTTACTCGGTAAGGTTAGGTTTACCAGGACTCAAGAGTCCTGGTTAAATCAGTCGAGGGACATTTCTTAGGAAGTCCTTCGATTCCAAGAATAAAAAGAGTGAAAGAACAAAGGGGGAAAAAGGAAAGAAGAAAGGACAAAAGATTATGTATGGCTGCTGTGGAAATCGACAGCGCCACTGTATCACTATCAATCAAGCGTAAATATACAAACGCCATTTGGTTGGGCCACATTCACAAGTTTTAGGGGAAAAAAGCCCCACCGCTGTGCTTAGGTACTCCACTCGAACTAACGTTAGACATACACTACACACAGTACGGTACTAGGGCTGAATTCACAAGTATACTTTAACACTGCACTGTACAGGAAAGCCACCTAACCTGTAGAGTACTCGTAGTGTTTAGGTAGTATCACTAGACCACATACTGTCATAGATGACATCTACACCAACGCTGCACACTGGCACTGGTCCGACGGTCCCTGACCAGGAAAAATCACTGTTGGACACTGACCAGTAACTTTTTCAGGAATGGACCAGTAAAGATTGGGGGAAAAAATGGGTGGACTCTACCTACTATTACCACTAGTCTAGATGTAGATCTAGAGCTAGACTACCGGTATGGCTCTGAACTGTGTTAATTTGACTTGGTCTTAGACTGCAGCTGATCTTAGTTTTAGTAACTGGTATTACAAGTAAAGTCTTAACTTAGACTTAATAGTTAGACTTGAAAGTAAAAGTCTAACATGTCTAACTTTATTCTTTACTCTTCCTTTGAGTTTTACTGTTAGACTTTTAATTTATTTTTTTTTTTTTAGTTTAGTACGCCTACTTTGTCAATCTCATGATTTCATTTTCAACTCAAAAGTCAAGGCTAGTTTTAGTGTCTTCGAGACTTTGAAATCGTGCAATCTGCATGTCTTGCACACAGACGTTACGACTATAGTACTCAGTAGTCTCAGAAGTAACGTCTAACGACATAAGTTGAAAAGAAACAATAAATAATATGATTTGGGATCTAATTTGAAATTGTATGGCGTTTACAGACTAGGCTTCATAAGCATCACGCGATTGAATACATGGGACTACACACTACCGCAATTAATGGTTATGGTAGTCCAACTGAAACTGTTATTTTGAGCATGATTTTAATAGGATTATAGCTTACCATTCACTTCACTCGTGGACAGTGGGCTGGCTTAGGCCGTCATTCATCTTTCAGAAGGCTTGGTTCTCACTCTGAGATCTGGATTAGGGCCAAAACCTAATTCTAGGCCAGTAAGTTGAACAAAGCTCAAAGTAATGCAACTGCGACGGTTCGTGAAACCCGCATTGCTCTTCACCGTAGCAATTCGGGTTTTACGAACCGGCGTATCTTTCGTGCGTCGGTTCGTGAAACTCCTTTTTCTCAATTTCTCGATATTTCGAGTACCGTCGTTTTTTTCTTTCTTTGATAAAATTAAGAATAATTAATTTTGTGATCTAAAATTTTGGGATTTGGTAGAGTTTTGAAAGCACTTTCATTTGGTACCAATATCTCGATTTTGAAAATTTTGACCAAAATCGAAATAGCGTCAGTTCGTGAAAACGCCGACGATATGTTAAACAAAACCTTGATTACGTTATACAAAAAGATTTAACTTGTATGAACGGAGTCGTTGAGTCATTATGTGTTGAAATTAAGGTCGCCCATGCCAAAAACATACTTGTATTTATAATGTATAGACCTCCTAATTCTAACACACAAGATTTTTTTTGGATTTTTTGCAATTTCTATTCCATAATCCAATATTTCATAATAAAGACTGTTATATTATGGGAGATTTCAATATAGATTTATCTAAGTTTCAAACAATGAATACTGCTCAATCTTTTCTTGATATTATGATGTCCACATCTTTTTTACCCCTTATAACCAAACCAACTCGAGTAACCAATCAATCGGCAACTCTTGTTGATAATATATTTTGTAATGTTAACCCCTTACCGGTCTCCGGTATCATCCTTTCAGATTTATCAGATCATTACCCTATTTTCACTTTCGAGGAATATAGGTGTTATAAACAAAGTTAAATTTTATCTTCCCAAAAATGCACTTTTTATGTTATATTCTACTTTGATATTACCTTACTTAAATTATGGGATACTCGCATGGGGAAACACTTTTTCTACTTATACAGAAAGAATATTATTATTACAGAAAAAAGCTCTTCGTATCATTTGTCACGAATCGTGGAGAAGTCATACTAATAATTTATTCCACGAAAATAATATTTTGAAAATTCGTGATCTTTATCGTTTGCAATTAGGACAATTCATGTATAAACTCACCAACCATTCCCCCCCCCCCCTTGTGTTTGATTCCATGCTTTTAAAGAATGAAACTGTTCATGCATATCCAACCCGTCAATCCCATGAATATCATTTGCCTTTGACTAGGACGGTTTTTGCAAAATCTTTACTCTCCTTTTCTGGACCAAAAATCTGGAACTCTCTGGATAATAATATAAAAGAAGCTTTAAGTTTCTATACATTCTCTTTATAGTTAAAGAATCATCTAAAAACTTCGTACGCAGCATAATTCATTTTTCTTTTTTTACTTTTGATTTTCAAAGTTGTTGTTGCTTCGTAATTCTCACTACACTTTCTTCATCAGCGAGCCCGTGCTTCTGTGCCTCCAATGCCCTGGTTATGACCCACCATTTCCCTCTCCTCTCCCCTCCCCCCCCCCCCCCCTTGTCCACCTCGGACTTAGTAATACTACCTTCTTCACTACTATATCTTTCTATCCTCTCATCAGTCTTTCCTTACAAGAGAGCCGCCATGTGTTTGTTAATGTGCGTCCGTATGTGTGCATGTATGTGTGTATTACTCTGTCTGTCTTTTTTTTTTTTTTTGCTACCGCTTAGGGAAATTTGTTGTTGTTGTTGTTATTTTTTGCATTTTTTTTCTCTCTGAGGGGACTGCATTCTACAAGCTCTGCTTTTTAGCAGTCCCCTCCATTTCCAGCAATATCGTTTATGCATTTACCACAATGACGTAACAGTTATTTGTATCTCTGTTGATGGATGTACCTATATTTTTCTTAAAATGTCATTCAGTTCATCGCATTGTGGTACTGATTTCATGACGTCTGTGTATATGAGCGTTTATTTGTATTTCTTATTTGTTTGTTGGAAGTGAAATAAATCAACTTGAACTTGAACTTACTTAGCAGTTGAAAAGAAAAGACTGTTTGATTTGGGTGATGCTGCTTTCAGGGGGTTTTGTTGTAATTATGATCAACGGTCTTCGTTGTTGACTCGCATGCACTCTAATAGGCACACTAATTGTCTTTCTTTCCCTCTGGCCAATCATGTATTACTTAGGTGGATTGTTTTCATGATCATACGGGTTTCGAAATTGCCTTCTTCTCTGTTTATTTTTTATTTCTAATATTTTGTTTCACTGCTTTCATTGTAAGCTAAATTTTCAGCTAGTCCTACTTATATTTCTTTAATTAGCCAAAGTTTGTTTGTTTCCGTTGTGGGTATGATTGTTAGCAGTTACAAGATGTCAGCATTCAAAGTGTCCGCAATCACATGTTTGTTTGGTTTTCAAAGAAGTCTGTTTTTCCGATCACTAAATTCTATCAGAATTTCTTGGTGAATCCTACAGGATTCTTTGACAATGTAGCAGCTGAAGGAACTGCTGAGAGCGGGGGAGGTCACACCAAACAGCGTAACCACCACCCGTTAACTAACTACATCACAGTGCAGGACAACCGGGGAATGCAGAACTTTGACTTAGATGAACTAAAACGGATTAAAGATGAAATCAGTAGGTCCAACGTCATATTCTTACTCAAGTGGAACGCGAGGATGAAGATGTAGGAGGAGAAAGGGGTATTAGCGAATAATGAAGTTATTCTTTCTCCCTCTTCAGTCGACATGTCTAGAATTAGTTTCATTGTCACGACATTAATATCGTTGTTACCCCAATATCTGATGATGTAATTGTACTAGGTAATAAGGCACTGAAATAGAAACGTTGTATTCTTAGAGTTCATTTCTATCACACTGTTGATTATAAATAAAAAAAAAATCAATGTTTATCAACCTTTTTACCATAGGTACCAGCTGATACTTTACCATTTGCCCTGCCGAGAGAATCGATCAAAAGCGTGTAGGGGATGTACTGATTAGGCAATTTCAAGATAATCCTAACTGAGAGTAGATGCGTGCAATAATTAACAATGTATTTCTTGCTTTTCCATACATGTATAGAGTTCATCATGTTCATCACATCACCGTAGGATGTTTGAACTAACATTTATTTTGATAGTGAGTGCCAATAATAGCAACACGTTGTCAATGCTGGGGTTTTTTTCAGAGGGTTGCAGAAGCATGGACACGGAGCACACAATAAAGAAAGACACATCTCAAGAATGCCATGCCGCCATCTTAGTATACCACAAAACGTGAGTCAAACAGCATATTTAATGCCGCGTTATTATTTGTATGAGGCTTTAGACTTATGCATAACCAAGCATATCATGTATAAAACGACAATGTAAAGTCATGGTGTACTTTATGGATTAATTTACAATCATGATTTTACTTCCTTTTAATGAAACTGACTTCTGAAATATATAATTGTTGCTATCCAAGGAAGGACAAGATTAGACAAGTTACTATAAACTTTCGACTTCAAAGGTGAAGTCTAATATCAAATGCATAAAATACATATAGGTAATGGAAGTCCCTCAAGATTTTCGGTAAATACTTACCGCAGGAAATCACGGTAGAAATAGCCGTCGAGGTTGAAAATGATATCGGGCATGCGACATACGACACAGTCATAACGGCAGAACAATTCACATTTGATAACAAAAAAAAAAAAAGTCGTAATGGCTTTATATGAGATGTTTTGCCTTTAGATACCGAAGGCTCGAAGGCTGATTACATCAGTGTGACAATTATGGACTTTATCGGATTTATGAGGAATCTATCACTTGGTCTACTCAATTTGCTCTAATCCTGGTTCGTCTACTGCCAGTTCGTCTAGTAACCATTTAGTCCAATGGCCACTTAGTCTAATGACCATTGTTCTATGTACCATACATGGTCTTATCATCTAATCGTCTACACTCAATCCGTCTAATTTCATTTCTCTAGTACCCACTCTGTTTAATTACCATTTTTCGAAATTGTGCTCCATCCACCTAGGCTATATCCACTTCGGCAATTTATTGATTAGTCTAATAACTAGTTGGGCTACATATTAGATACCCAACTGACTGCTTGGTCTAATGACCACTTAGTGTATCACCCACTGGTCTAATACCATCTTGTTTAATTTACACTACGTCCGATATTTATATCTAATTCTGAATCGTAAGACTACGTAATATTGACTGACAATTTCACTCCTCATTTGTCTTCTTGCCCTTTGCCTGTTCTTTCATCCTCTGAACAGTTAGAACGCATCTCACTTCATACCCACATTGGTTTATAATTGCCCTGAATGCTGCTGCAGGCAGAATGGACAGAAACCTTGATTTTGAAGCTCCTTGAATGACAAGTCCACCTCCATAGACATGTAGAATGAGTGAATGCAGCAATATTGGTAGAGCACATCAGTGAGAATTTGAAGAAAATCAGATAATCCGTTCAAAAGTTATGAATTTTTGAAGTTCCTGTTCAGTAACTGCCGGATGAGAAGACTACTAAAGTTTGTGATGTCACATGTGTACATGTATTTATACAGAAAATATAAAGAAAATTCAACATATATTCACTTTTCTTGCCAAACAATAATGATAAAAAAAAAAACATTTACCTTGCCTCGTTTAGAAGGTAGAGGGAATATACCCATAACCCTAAAACGACTTAGGGAGGGGCATCATGGCCACCCGCGGATATTTTGTGATATCTTCTAGAAATGATATCTAGAATTCATAAGATCTCACCGCAAAACTTCGTAAATATTTTCCTTAGAGTCTTATGGATCTTTTGATACCTAATTTTCATATATATATCTACCTGAAGCATTTATGGCATTACGTAACATTTTACGGTCACATGTCAGTAAAAAATGGCGTATTTTTATGTATTTTTGTGTAAAATGAACGAGGTTTTGCAAGATTTTCATATGTTTTTGTTTTTCTTGCGCAGTCTGTTTTCCGTCTAATAAGATCTAATCTTGAACCTGATATTAATCGTTCTAAGTACAAAAAGAGAAGCAAAAATAAGACAATAGAAAACAAATAGAAAACATAAGATATAAAAAACAATGATTAACAAAAAAATACTGAGATAATCGAGCTTTCTAATAACGATTATAATTGTTTGATTAATATAATATTATCTGATTTTTGATCTTCGACAGTTTTCTTACAAATAGATTTTAAACAACTTCCTTTCACATATTTGGCAATTTAGGGATCACTAGACAAACATATTGGTACAAAATTAAAAAAGATCCATGAAAAGTTAGCATATTTGCATGATTAATTAGCCTTTATTAGAAAATTATGGTGATTTTTTGTCACTTTAACCACGCATTCCTGTAGGATACGACATTGACTAGGAACGTGCTGAATAACATCCATTTGGCGAGGATCTAACATTCCATTACCGATATCTGGTTGGGGGGGGGGGGGAGTCATGCCCCACCCCTCACTCCTTAAAACCTTTAAAATAGCCCGTTTTTTAAGGGTTAACATACGTCAGTGACAAGTCGATGAAATGTACATTTTTCCAAAAAAGAAATAGAATTTTGCGAAATTCTCTAAATATACATGTATGTTTTCCTTTATATCGTTCTACGCATGTGACATCAAAGTAGTTTTCACATCCAGCAGTGACTGCGCAGACACTTAAAAAATTCATAACTTTTGAACAGATTGTCCGATTTTAACCTAAGTTTCATTCATCCTATGTGTTCTCCTAATATTGCTACATTTAACCCTATAAAGCCCAAGCTATTTTGACCCCTTCCAGGCCCAAGGGGGGGCACATTGTGCCCCCCCCCCCTATATAACTTCTTTATTATATGATGTATGACCGTCATATTTGGCACATGGGTAAAGCAACTCATACTCTACACGACCCAACATTTGACATTTCTCAAGGTCATCCACTGAGGGCGCTATTTACCAAAATATACAGAAATACATAGGAAATACGCTAAAATCATGTATTTTTCTTTTTATTTCTTTATCCCAGTATATATGTTTTTATTTCATATCAATCTTTTACATATTTACCAAAAAGGAAAAGCAAGTCAACCTCCACTATTTGTTATGGTTGAAATTTCTCAAGGTCAACACATGGGGGCGCTACTCGTTACAATATAAAGAAATATATGAAACCTATGATGTATTGCTTCGAATGGGTACATATATTGGTATCACATTTCATATTTCCAAAATATTGAAATTTTGAGTTTGCAGATTGATAATATGATAAAAAAATTATATTACAGGCAAAGCTTGTGTGAAGATAACACAAAATAAAAGGGTAGTCTTTGGAAAATGCTGTATTTTCGATTATTTCTATTATATCTATTGTTTGATGCCTGTGTCATATAAAAAATAAAGGAAATAATAAGAGGACCATTTCAGAGTAATTCACAACCATAATTAATTCACATTTTGGTCCTTCAGCGAATTACAGGCAAGAAAACCCCCATTTCATCCATTATTATATTGTTAAGTGAAATTGGAACAGAAAATTATTCAAAATCTGACTGACATGGTTGTCAGTTTACGGTTGCCATGGCAACCAGCAATATCGGACATAGCTAAATTATATATCAAAATCAAACGAAAATATGGTAGGGGGGGGGGCACAATGTGCCCCCCCCCCCCCTTGGGCTTTATAGGGTTAATCAATCCGTATGCTGGTGGTCTTGCCCTATGAGTATACCGTGGAGTGGAGCTAGTTTAAATGATAATACGTTTGCGCTGAAACTTTCCACAATGCAGACAGCGGGTAGAAAAAGTGAAGTGGAAACAAAAAATCCAAGTAGACGAAGTGATTAATATACCATCTGGTCTTTAGACGGATGGAAATTAGCCAAATTGAGCGTTAGACCAAGTGAAGATTGGACTAAACGGGCATTAGGCAACATTGATAGTAGACCATAAAAGAATTTAGCTGTATTGGTGTTAGACGAAATGGTAAGTAGACCATCAGATTCTGAAAGTAGACCAATTGGCAATAAACCGATTTATGTCATTCGACTGAATTACCCTTCGAGGGCTATTTATACTATTCCTGCCTTCAAGTCCCCCTAAAGTACCTGCATTTCATCCGTCACTCTTAACTATTGTGAAGGAAATCATCATTTGTAAATAAAAATACATCTTGCTTTGATTTGCAGGCCGATAGGCGAGCATGAAGCTCAGACATTCATTCACCACTTCTTCCAAGACGTGAAGAAAATTCATGGTACGTTTAATTTGTTCTTTATCTTTTTAGATACTTACTCTTCAAATGATAAATATTAAAACAATGAAGTCATTATAATCATATCGTTTCGAGCTGTAGTGACGAGACACAGCTATTTCGATGAGTGAAGATCGTAGGCACTAGTTTTAAAAGACAATCCTTTAATTTCCGATCGCAGTCATCCTCTACAGAATCTCTGTTGTGTTTCTTGTAAACTATTTTACAAGAAAATGCAGGCTCTATGCATAATTTTTCCTTTTTTAGTAGTTTTTTGTTTTTTTGTTTTTGTTTTTTTAGTTAAGACACCATTCCAGTCTCTGGTGAAGTCCATGCGTGCTTTTAAAGAATGCTAAAGAATCCTGCATTTGCAATATGCGTCAGGAATCGAGTTTCCGACCAATGAAAACCGCTATCACAAAACGAATACCATGATATCTTGCTCACTATAGCCATTCTTGTGATTCAGAGGTACATTCTTAATGACTACTATTCAAGTGAAGTCAACGTGAGCTCATTTTTGGTCAGGTTTACGTTTAAGGATTCGCTGTGTCGCATCTTGATTAATTGTTCTTTATTTCATGTTATCTGTTTGCATTTCTTTTTTAGTCTGTGAAATTTGAAAAGTCATTCACATCAGTCAGATTTGGAACATACAAAGATAATGATCAAATGGATGTAGCGACAAACTCTCAAATCTAGTTGTGTAACTGATTCAGAAACATTCGTTTTTTCACTCTTTACATTTTTCATATCACACTTTATCTTGCATTAATCAACGTACACGCATACACAAACACGCATTTATATAAATGTATTATATACACATTTAAGAATACATATAGTTAATTACATATGATAACATTATAGTGTATGTGAGGGTCTTATTTATTTGTTTTATTTATTTCTCATTTATAATCATTGAAAAAAATATTTGCCTACAACAAGTTGTTGTTGTTGTGTGTGTGTGTATTATTGTGGGTATGTTCTTTTTAGTAGACACTTTATTTAGACTTGTCTTTTGAAGCATCCGTTTATGCAGGCGTCACACTATCCCGAAGTTGAGCAAAGATGGAAAGAGATAGTTTATGAGGCTGCTAACTGAAGATCGTACTTGCTTTGACTTTTGATTGGATTTTAACCAAGATCTGGGATAACTTCGCGCGATATTAAAAATTTGCTTCCGTCAATTTTGGACATTACGTCAGCTTTACCTCCACTCAAGATGTCTCTTGAATCTTCCCACAGCGTCTTCACCACTGCTCGTTATAACTCACGGGGATGAATACCAACACCCCAAGGCTGTAGAACAGAGTGTCAAAAACTTCGTCGACGACGAAAAAAAAATCCTTTTGTTGGCAAATTACAGAGAGGATAAACACGAGGAGGACGTCGAGAAGGACATCCGGCTGCTGGAGTTTCTGTGGACGACTTTGAAGACTTGCGATCAGAATGCCTACAATCTTGCTATCAAGAACCAGGAGATTATCATTGAGAAGCCCAAGCCAAAACGTTCCCCCTCTCCCCTTCAAATTCGCTCCGTACAAGAGGATAATAAACAAAAAGATGACAGCAGCAGGTGCAGTGTAATGTAATCCAACATTTTATGCGCATCCTTTTATACCGTTATTGTCAACTCATTCCTGATAATTTTGCCTACCAAGAAAATTTACGAAAATATTCTGTAGTCCGAAGGGAACATCGTATTGTTTGAGGCAACAGAGCATTTCTAACTGTAGTAAGAGCCCCGCTAAAAAAAAAAAAAAATAATAAAATAAAAAAAAAAAGGGGGGGGGAGGGGTTTTAGACAATGATGTTCAGTTTAAGTACTGTTTATTTTGTCAATTCCTAATTCAGTCGTAACTTGGTTACTTCAGTTGTCTAACAGATGCACAGATTCCCAGAGAGTAATGCACCTGATCATTGAAATACCCCAGTGAATTATGTTTTCAATCATTTGTTCTTATTCTAGAAGCCCCTTTCATTAAGACAGACATTAAGTGCTTTATAACCGAATAGGTCTGTGTGATAGTGAAGTCGGGTATAATAGGTGGTCTGCATCTTGCCAGTTTGGAGTAGACTTAAACAATTTTCTGGTCCGATTAAAGCACACAGCGTTCTGCATCCGTGTTTTGTCTGGAAGTACGGTAAATACCATTTTTTGTTTTCATTGTTGTGGGAAGAAATAGGTGTGTTACTTAAACCGGAATGAAAGCGAATAAACACTGATAAAGTTCCTAATTGGGTAAATGAGGGTAGAAAGGGGAGCGTGAGAATGATTTTCCGTTGAATGATATTAATGTCGAGGTTAATGGACATGATGGATAGAAAGGCCATGCCAAGTACAGTAGGACCTCCAATATCCGGCCACGTCGGGACCGGCAGGCATCAGTGGTTATCGATTTGGCCGGATAAGAGATATATTATGCCCAACACAACACTTTCCAGCGTATTATGCTAGGAGTATATTCATATTACAATGTATTACCAATTCACTAATATTATGATTATCTGCATGTTTCATATCTCATAATTGTGACCCTGCACCTCAAAACAAACAAAAAGTCGCCAGACATGAATTTTTTAGTTAAGACCATAATTCTGAAAGAGCAGACTTTAAGCTTTAAAATGATGTATAACTCAAATCAAATGGACTATCCTAACCTATCTAAATATTGGAAAGAAAGCACAAACTCAGGAAAAGTGTGAACTGAGAAAAGAGGCTCTGAAGTACAGTGTTTATTCAAGCGCTTAATCTTTACCAAACCGTGCTGGCTGTGCGATGAATGGGACAAAAAAAAAAAAAAAAAAAAAAACAGGAAGTAAACCACCAGAGTAACAACAATGAAGGGATTATTAGATCAAACTGAAATTAAGCATGCCTCATAAACACATTCTGTCCATAATTACTGCCAACTTTCAAAGCAGTAGCGCTATCCTTTCAAAAGTTATTAGAGTTGAAGGTAAAGAGTGTGGACAAGGTTTTTCAGAAATGAAAAAGGGATTCTAAAGACACAGCTAATCACACTATTCTACCAAAAATGTTCGAGATAAACTGCTAAAAAACACACTTTCCTGCCCGTTTTATGACACCAAATTTTAGCATAATGCAAAAGAAGACCCGCTCTTTCAGAAAATATGAAAAAGTCAAGTTCGGCTAGGTTGACCCATTTCACTTATTTTCAGTCCTCACGCAAAATCAGTGTGTGCGACTTTTTGTTCGTTTTGAGGTGCACGGTCACAATATACCAAAATGAAACGAAATATAAGTAGGCCTACTATAAAGATATCCCTTCAGGTATATTGTTTGTGACCAACAATGGGATAAACAGTTACACTGTAACCACTGCTGTGCACTCAGTGCCAGTGACAATAAAGCGCGGCATAAAGTCTTTGACATCGTCTCACGAACTGGTTTTAAAAGTTACAATCCGCTGCAATGATTGGAAGATGTCCCGCCGTGTATTCGCACGATAATGGTTGAATTTGTGTTCGTTTTGAGTGTTACTGGCACTAATAATGCAACAAAATATAACAAGATATGTAAGCCAGTCGACGTCCGGATGACAGAGAATCCGGTTAAACGATGGCCGGATAATCGAGGTCCCACTGTTCGACAAGTCTACGACCTCGTGATCCTATCCTCGATGTACGTCGCAGACATTAAAGGGAAGATAAACCCCAGGAACAATGTGGATTGAGTGAAAGCAGCAACATTAGTAGAACACATCAGTGAAAGTTTGAAGAAAATCGGACAATCGATGCAAAAGTTATGAATTTTTAAAGTTTTGATGTTGGAACCGCTGGGTGAGGAGACTACTAGAGGTTATGATGTATGAGTGGACAACAATACCAAGAAAATATAAAGAAAATTCTGCAAAAATCCATTTTTCATGAAAATTACAAATTCCATCAACTTGATATTGACATATGTTAAGGGTAGCAATTATTCCCACTGCTTTTTGAAAGCGGTTGGTCCATTGCTTTTTCATGATTGTAGAAAAGTTAATATTTGTTGAATTTCCTTTATATTTTCTTTGTATTGTTGTCCACTCATACATCATATCCTCTAGTAGTCTCCTCACCCAGCGGTTCTAACACCAAAACTTTAAAAATTCATAACTTTTGCATCGATTGTCCGATTTTCCTCAAACTTTCACTGATGTGTTCTACTAATGTTGCTTCTATCACTCAATCCACATTGTTCTTTGGGTTTACCTTCCCTTTAAAGTAGATGATAGACGATGAGAACAATGAGTGTCACGCCGTGACATATAGGGGTTATTCGCAAGCAGGACGCGGCCGGGAGTTGAGCGTGCCGTTAGCAAAATTTGCTTCTGCGCATGATCAATGCCGACAAACGTCCCTTCCTGTGGAAAACGAGTAAGGTATCGAAGCGTTCGGTCCCGATGCTGGGCAGCGAGTGAACCAGCCAGCCAGCCAATCATAAAAATTATCAGCGATCTTGTCCATACGCCTCCATCCTGTACAGGAAAGCGAAACTGTTTACCCATGGGGACAGTAGTCCGAGTACGGGGACTGTCACAGCTGATGGCTTCCGCGTACTCTCGGTCTTCCCGTCGTGTAGCGGAAACTCCCTATTCGCCAGCAAGAGGAATTTTGTGTGCCACGAATTGCAATGAACTGTTATCGGATGATTTTCCTCCCAGCCAACCAAATTCGTAGGGCCAATTGCCTTATTGCGTGAGTTATTGTGGTAAGATCTGCAGTGTAAATACAAACGGTTTTCAGTTTAGCAGAGTAGAATCTCAGACAGGAGAATGAGTAGCGGCATGGGACACCTAGCCACAGCACGTTAAAAGTAATTATGGGCTGACCTCAAATTATTGCTTGATTCATCGAATGCAAGTACATTGTATATTTGGCGTTAATTTCACTTTTATGTGGCAAGCTACGTATAGTACACATGGGTTGACTATGTTTTTTTTAAAACAGAGGCTGGCGTTCCGTGCGTGGGAGACAAGAGCTGAGGCGAAGGGTCCCCTCTGGGTGTGTGGCTGTAACTATAGTGCGTTAGAGAGTTTATAGTCTATGTATTGTGTATTTTGTTTGCTTATGTTTCGCTAATCGTGTATTTTGTACCGTTTCCGATCACCGTAAACTAAAAAAAAAAAAGTTAAGGAAAAATATTTTTAAACTAAATTGGGAAATCGTTATTGCCGTATTTTATTTATTTTTTTTTTTGTGAATTATACAAGTCAACTCGAAATTAGAGTGAAATTAAACATCAGAGGGTGCGGTAAACATGACATTATACATGTATAAAAATATATTTATGCCATCTTCCTTAATCTTGGAGCTTATGATGACCAGAGCTGGTTATTCCAAGACCAAAGCGATGCCTTTTATATGTGGCCTTCATATGGACAAAATGAAATTCAAACGTCCGCGTCCGTGCGTGTGTCTGTGTATATATATACATATATATATATATATATATATATATATATATATATATAATATATATAATCATTTTCACGATTTTCATGTGATAGATCCACGGCACAGGAAGTGAAAGTGATGTGGGGTGGGGGAGAGGTGGATGGGCAGTCAGAATAAATAGGAAGCAGTTAGAACGGTTACTAGATAGCTAGCAAATTGCAAGAGCAGTTGCATACGTTTGTTGTATGTATATGTTGATATGATATTATGTACAGTAACACTTGTGATATAATATGTATGGTTACACTTCTGAAACTTGAGAAAGAAAGTTCAATAGGAAGGTGCGTTTGTATACTTTATGTGATTTCTTTTAATGCGTGTTGTTTTGAATTTATCATCTCTATGAGGCTAAATGACGCTGTGTAAACGAATCGCATTTGTGATACATTGTACTGTACATGGTGATGGAATGCTGGTTTGCAATTTTCCCCCACAGAGGCTTTGGTTCCTTGGGTGAGAGACCAGAGCCGCGGCGTAGGGTGCCGCTAGGTGTGTGGCTGTAACTATAATAGTGCATTAGAGAGTCTATTGTCTATTTATTTTGTTTTTGTTTTGCTTATTGTTCGTAAAACGTGTATTTTGTAGCGTTTCCGATTACCATAAACTTAAAAAAATACACGTTTATGAAAAATATTTGGAAACTAAAGTAGGAAATCTTTATTGCCATTTTTTTTAAATAATGATACAAGTCAACTTGAAAATGGAGTGAAAATTCACTTCACAGGGTAGGGTGTGGTAAGCATGGCATCATACATGTATATGAAAATATTATTTATACTATTTTCCTCAATCTTTGAGCTTGACCAAAGCTGGTTATTCCAAGACCAAAGCGATGCCTTTTAGATGTGGTCAAACATACTTGAGGTCTTGACTTCATATTTGACAAAATGAAATTGAAACGTCCGCGTCCGTGTGTGTGTCTGTGTGTGTGTATATATAGTCATTTTCACGATTCTCATGTGATAGATCCACGGCACAGTGGAGATGAAGAAGACCACCAGAGTTGTGATGTGAGTTGTGGTGAGGTGGATGGGCAATCAGTAGGAAGCAGTTAGATAGCTAGCAAATTGCAAGAGCAGTTGCATAATTGTTACGCTTGATGTATGTATATGTTGATACTATAGGTAACACATCTGCCTGTTCACTTTTGAGGTCAAGCACGCATACACATTATTTACTCATACCGAGCAACATCAAGCAAAAAAAAAAAAAAAAAAAAAAAGAAGAAGAAGAAGAAGAAGAAAAAGGTGTATTTCCCTATTTCATGCTATAGGCTCAGTGTTGTTTTCATGAGACCGAGAAAAAAAATCATGTCATTGAAATCATCGCTTTCGCATAATCATGTTGTAATTAATGCCTGAATGTTGAAAATAAAATATGTACAAAAATGTTTGTCTAAATATTAAACTGCATGAATCCATTCGTAAAGCCTGATTTGTATACACTGTATACTTACTGAGATTAGACATGACTGATGCTCTGGATTCTTACAAGACAGACATGAGTTCGAATATCTATCCACAAACTCTTGTGACGTACACTTGTATACTAATGAGAACATGATTCTCTGTAAAACATAATCCGTAGAATAGAGTAAACTCTGTGAATAGCGTTGCACTTACACCGTATACGAAGTCAATAACCGTTTTAACAGGTGTTATCAATGTCCTCGTTTTGCAAAGACAAAAAGACAAAAAAACAAAAACAAACCAAACACACATAAAACAAGAACCGGACGTTGAGAGACTGAGAAACTTAAGAAAGGAAGTTAGATATGAAGGTGCGTTTGTATACCTTATATGATTTATTTATATTACCTTACTACAACTACTGCAACCTCATATGGGGTTGTGCATCTGCCTACCTTTTAAAGAGACTAGTGGTGTTACAGAAGCAGGTTATTCGTCTTTGTACTGGCTCACATCATCGTGCACATACACATGATCTATTTCGACTCCTCGGCGTCTTATGTCTGTCTGATTTGGTTTTGTATAAGACTGGATTTTTTATGTATAGGTTTATTCACAATAAGTTTCGTTCTGTTTATATGGATTATTTCAAACGTTTTAATGACATTCACTCAAAAAACACATGACATCAATCTAATATCCATTTTGTTTCTGAACAACTCGTGCCCCAAAACAATCGATATGGTTTCATGGATCTAATATTTAACTCCGGAATTCCGGAAAATCTTAAAAGGCTGCCTCTGCACAATTTCAAGAAAAAACTTCGATATGCTCTTGCCTTCTCCTCATTTTAGTTGAAATAGGAAATTTGAAGTACTTTTTTAAAAATTATGTATTTTACATCTGCTGCAATCGGTAATGCTTTCTCGTGCTATTGACACGTATATTTGTAGTCTAGTTCTATACCTCGTTTTGTTTTTATTTGCTTTGCTTCATGTGGTGCTATTTGTTTTGTCCCCTGTCTTAGTATGTTTTATTCTCTCCTTATTCCTTTGATGTTATTGGTAATTTTTGTGAATTTTAATTTTGTGCTTGTTTTAATGTTTTATTCTCTCTGTGCTCCTTTTATGATTTAGTATTTCAATGTTTAAATTGAAATATGTGTATGATTTGTTTTCAAGGGTACATTCTTTTCTAACAAGCTTCTGGCTTTCTCAAAACTGCACCTGCTACATTTTGTAATAATTTTATATCCAAGCGATTTTTATTACTGAATTAATGTATGAACTGTGGTTATTTTTAGCTTATTTTGTTTTTTAATTCATCACTATGAGGCTAAATCACGCGGTATAAGCTCGTCGCATTTGTGATACTGTACATGGTGTTTTAATAGTGGTTGGCAATCAAAGACCAGAGCTAAGGCGTAGGGTCCCGCTGGGTGTGTGGCTGTAACTATAATAGTGCATTAGAAAATGTATAGTCTATTGTGTATTTGTTTTGCTTATGTTTCATGAATTGTGTACTTTGCACCGTTTCCGATCACCGTAAACTAAAGAAAAAGAGAACACAAAAACAACCTGCTAAGGGGTTTTGGACAGTATATCATAAGAAGAAGAAGAAGAAGATTTTGAAACTAAGTTGGGAAACCGCTATTGCCATCAATTTTGTTGAATGACACAAGTCAACTTGAAAATGGAGTAAAAATTCACTTCACAGGGTGCGGTAAGCATGGCATCATACATGTATATGAAAATATATTTATGTTATTTTCCTCAGGTTTGGAGCTTTTGATGACTAAAGCTGGTTATTCAAAGACCAAAGCGATGACTATTATAGATGTGGTTAAACTTACTTGAACTTTTCTCTTCATATTTGACGTAATGAAATTGAAACGTCTGCGTATTTGTGTGTGTATATGTAAACATAATCATTTCACGATTCTCTTGTAATTGATCCACGGCACAGCAGAGGTGATGTGGGGTGGGGGTAAGGTGGATGGGCAATCAGGGGATTGTAGTTAGCAGATAGCTAGCAAATTTGCAAGAGCAGTTGCATATGACATTTGTTGTACATGTTGTATGTAAATGTTGATATATGTGCATGTAATATGGTAACACTGTTCAGGGGCCGCGGAACGTTTTTCAGTGTGGGGGGGGGGGGGGGGGGGAGGGTGGGGGGGGGGGGGTGCGGGACCGGGGGGACGGGGGGTGGCAAGGTCAAGACCCCCCCCCCCCCCCCCCCAGACGGGAAGAATCTAAGGGCGGAATCTTTGGGAATTGAAATTCATGAGTGTTGTGATTTTTTTTTTCGATTTTTTTTTTTTGAGGAACCAAAAGTGGGGGGGGGGGGGGCTGCAGCCCCCCCACCCCCCCCCCCCCCCGCTTCCGCGGCCCCTGCTGTTGACTGTCCACCTTCGATGTCAAGCACGCAACCCTTAGTTATACCGAGCAACATCAAGCAAAAATAGAAAATATCTATTTCCCTAAGTCATGCTATAATAGGCTTAGTGATTTTCATGAGACAGAAAAAAAAAAGAATCATATCCCTGAAATCATTGATTTTGTATAATTATGTTGTAATTATTGCGTGATTGTTGAAAATAAAGTATGTACATATTTTTTTTTTCGGCTAAACATTACAATGGATTGATCCATCGTTAATAGGGGCGGATCCAGGAATTCTGCAAAGGGGGGGGGGGCGCAACTAATTATTTCTAGTGCCACTTCAGGGTTTCATTTTATTTTTGTTGTTGTTGTTTTTAACGATAAATAAAGGGGAGGGGGGAGCGTGCGCGTCTTGCGCTCCCCTCTGGATCCGCCACTGGTTAAAGCCTGATTTGTATGTACAGTTATGTGTTTAGACATGAATGATGCTCTGGATTCTTACGAGACAGACATGAGTTCGGATGTCTATCCACAAACTTTCGCGATGTATCTTAATGAGAACATGATTCTCTGTAAAGCATAATCCTTACAAGAGAGTATACTCTGTCAATAGCGTTGCACTTGTACTGTATACGAAGTCAATATCGTTTTAACCGCCGTTATCAATGTCCTCGTTTGGCAAAGACAAATAAAAAACAAAAAGCAAAATAAAAACAAAAACCGGAAGTTTAGAAACTGAGAAACTTGAGAAAGGAAGTTACGAAGGTGAGTTTGTATACAATTTATTTTAGTGAGTGTTGTTTTGAATTTATTATCTATATGGGGCTAAATGACGCGGTCTAACTAGTCGCATTTGTGATACTGTACATGGTGCTGTGATACTGTTGTTGTTGTGTGTTTTTTTTTTTCAAATATAGCAAAACGATGGAATGCAAAATACATACTTTTCGAACGATGCTTTCTTCTTGGCTTTATACAAGCTCCTTAACATAAGACATGCCTTTGCGTCCTCTGTGTAAATGCGATTTACTGTCAGATTTTGTGCCTTCATTGTCAATGACGACGTTATGTCCTCGTTAATTCTGAGCAATTTTATTAAACTATATTAAGTGTTATTTCATATTGTCACGCATTTCGGTTCTGATGTTTGATGTAACATCATGCGTATATAGCATCACATGTTTTTCTTTGCTTTCATGATGATTGTACAAATCTATGTAAAGGATGTCTCGCCAACGCTATTGCAAATTACAAGTTCAGGTAGCCCAATCTCAATTGCTTTGCATTCAGCAGAGTTCTCTCTTTGTTCATCTTTCTTTGTCCTTTTGAACTTCACAAGTCTATTTTACGCTCTCATCACTTTGACCTCGCGCTCGCTTGTTCTTTTGACCTTCACATGTCCTTTCTGTGCTTCCCTCGCTTTGACCTTGCTCTCACTTCAGTATACTTTCGCTTTGTCCCTTCTCACTTTGACTTTGCTTGGTCTTTCAGAACTCTTGCCTTGCTCTCCTAAAGTTCAGCTTTGCCCTGACTTTCATAATCTTTGTTCTTACCCTTCGTCCTTGCCTCTCACTGTCCTTCAGCCTTTTCAGCCTGCTCCCTTTGCCCTTAACCCCCACTGTCCTTCAAGCCTTTGTGCCTGCTTGTTATCTTGGCTTTCTCCTGTCCTTGTATCCTCTCCTTCCCTATGACTTTGAGCTTCTTTTCTATATTCTCAAAGATGTCCTTCTTCTTTTCTCCGCAGCACGATAACCGTCTTTCTCATGACAGGTCCTCTTTATCACTCTCGAACAAGAGGAGCTTGTTTGAAAGGGGTATATAAGGCAGACTTTATGTTTATCTTGGGGTTCACTTGCTTGGAAGAATTATTGAGAGGAGACGGAGTGAAGACTTTGTCAGCTAAAGAGCGAAACCCGTGTTTGAACAGCGAGAGAGTAACCAAGGACAGAGATCAAGAGTCAACCAGTCCAGAAACGGTCTCCAGTCTTGTTAGCTTATTGTATTATTTAGTTATTCACCGCATTGCACCTCTCATGCCTGGCGAGACTTCCTCAAAATCCATCCCTGTACATGTGTTCGAGTGATTCTTCATAATAAACTTCTTTAAACGTGATTTCTGCCTGATGACTGTAATTTTTTCTTGACCCTCGGCATCCTTCGACAATGAACTTCAACATATAGCGGGACTTTATTTTGGGACGTTCACAGAAAATGAATTATATTCTGCCACCTTCGACAATTATAAGTATAAGCATAATACAATATAATTTCGCATTCGTTGTTTTACTTGACAGATATTGTACAACTATTTTCCAACAGACAGTGACACACAACTTTTCAAGATAATCATTACTCCAAAGGGGTTGGATGCATTTACCATTCCCTCCTTTCTGCAGGAGGGAAAATTGCAAATGTCGTAGAAATACACCTCTTTTTTCTTCATATACACGAGATCCTAGAGCAAGAAATGTGATATCAAGGCGTGTCTTGAGTTTGATCGCAAAGTAATTAGAAAAAAAGGTAGAAAGAAATAAAGAGGGTTGGGGAATCTATACGACCGTCCGGCAAGGTGACTGAAGTAGAAAGCGGTCTATCAGAACAAGGTTGTACATGTATCGTGCACGTCATAATAGTTTTCTATTATTGATAAGAAAATGCATCCTCTACTAAAGTGATTGGTTGATTGAGCTTCATAGGTCGTTCACATTTTAAACTAATTTCGAATACATGTATTTGCAAGTTTGACTCTCCATGATACACTATTTCGGAAATATCGTCAGTTTTTATTACGTCGTATTTCTTTATCGTGTTTATAGGCGGCACTATTTGTGAAATGATGTCCGACCTAATCTTGTGGTAACAATCAACTCATCAAAAATGCAAGTATTCAACGGCCATACGAAGGCTCGAATACTACTAGTAGGGTCAACTTTTGTAGCATCACGGCTGCTACATTTTTTTGTTTTTGGTTTTGAAATTTCTGATCACTTTCTTTGTGGTCAGTGGCCTGATACTAATAGAGCGCCAGCTGCTGATAGGCATTAATTTGTAAAGAAATTTTCCCTTAGTGAGAACTGTACACACTCAAAATACATTTGTTTATACCGGACCCAGATTTTGGAATAGCTTAGATAATGATCTAAAAGATTCTGTGAAGTTAATTACATTTAAGTATAAACTCAAAAAATATTTGCTTTCTAAATATACCAGTTAATTCTTTTCAATGAAAAAACCCGTCATGTTTCACTTTTCCTTGAGATTTTGTAGTGTGTCCACAGACCTTTTCCATCCCTCTCCTTTTCCTTCTCTATTCTTCCCTGCTCCTTTTTCCTCGTTCTTCGTTGTGCAGTATCTGTCTGAGTGCATTTCCTCAAATTATGTTATTTCTGTGTATTGTGTTACTGTTGTTGTTGTCGTCGTTATGTTTTGTTTTTTTTTTTGTGGCCGATTGCATATCTTCCTTTCCGTTTAATTTTCCTGGCACACCTGGCCCCATAGTGTCTGTGCCACAAGTGTGATATGTTACATAGTTTGTACGTTTGCATTCTAAAATCCTAGTAAGTATTGTTCATAGTATCAGCATCATATATCAATAAGTAAAATGTACAATAGTATATAAATTATAGAAGAATTTAAAATGAATATGTCTTATTGGTATAACAAATTGGTGCTGTTGTTGTTTTGTTCCAGTGTTCCACGTCTTACAAGCCTGGCTTTTTTTAGTGGAACATCATTCGTGTATAATTATACTTTATATTGTATTGAAAATCAGACGAGTGTAAGAGAAATGAAAAAAATTGTATCACTTTGGATTATGTCAACTTTTTCTTTTCTTTTTTTGTGATGATGGAAATAAATAAACTATTGAATTGAATTGAATTGAATTGAAAGAAACCTTCATTTTTCCTCTGCTTTTCTTGAATTTTTTTAAATCCAAAATGCAAAACGCATTATACTCTCCCTGACTTCAAGTTCATGGTCAAGACTGGACTTCGGTTCCTGGAGTGCTATTTCACGGATGCTCCCCTCACTGGAAAGCACCGTTATCGAGTCACCTCTGCCCATAGTTTTAGCCAGAAACTCTTAATGTAAAGTATATGAAATAGTCGTATATTCGATGTCGTCAAAATTTGACTGCGCAAGAATGAAGGGTGATACTGTAGGTAGAGCACGATAATTTTATCATAAGCAGCCGTATAAAGGCAGCGGCACACCAAGCACGGACCACGACAATGGTACGCTTTTGTTTTGTTTGTTTGTTTGTTTTTTTTTTTGTTTTTTTTTTGTCATGCTGCGCCAAATGTCTGCTTCTGTTAAAACACCACTTCCCTGCTAATAATTTTGTTAGAAAATAGATCGTCAACTCGTGATTTTGTTGGTCTTGATTTGGGCATAAGAATAACATTTTGGTATTTGTTTGGTAATTTTTTTTTGTACCAAATTCAAGATTTCATTTTTTGTTAAACAGAACTAGACATGTTTTTTTTTTTTTTTTTTTTTTTTTTTTTTTTTTTTTTTAAACGAATCATAGCAAGAAACCGGACCGATGCAGTTTACCGTGCTTTGTGACAATTAACGGAGGCATGTATGCTACCCACCTTGCCGCCATGCGTCGAATGTTTCAGCAAGTCATGTCACGCCGCCCGCTACATAGTCGTAGTTCGGATTATTCATACTTTGCCTGAGATATTTTTCTCATAGAAAAATAACATACATGTATGGGCTCTTATACTATCATAGGAATATGTGGAAATAAAACGTCTGCCATGAAATGTTGCTAATATTAGACTTTCAATAAATCATCAAATTAATTGGCAAATGCTCTATCATAGAATATTCCAGACTGAAATCATAATATCACTCCATGTTGTTATCCCACCCTATGGCTGCAGAAAATAAAAAAAAACATGCCCCTATTATAACTTGTGCACCATGTACACTGTCTTTGCATATACTCCCCGGTAAACACAAGTCTTAGATTAATCTCCCTTTGGACCTTGAACTATGTCTTCATTTACTCGCAGACAAGCAGGCATTGTAATTGGTACTGCAGCAGCTGCTGCACCTCTGCATCTTTCAAATTTAGCATACGGGCTTATATGGAACCTTCGACACGACAGTTCAGCGCAGAACAGCCAGGCGTCACGAGGAGAGTATAACGAACCGTAGTTTGGCGTGGCTCGGATCGGTGCAGGAAATCCTACCTTGGACAAAGTAGACCCTACTATCTCGAAACAACACGTTGCAATGAAAGACGAAATCGCGCCACTTCCCAGACCGTTTTATGTATTGATTTGACCGAATGATTTTATATTGTCACAATCTGCCGTCATTTTGTTTTATCATTTGTTTTTCAGTCATTGACAACTTCCACACTGTGGTGCCCTACAGTCGTAATGGATAGAAGCAACGACCTCATTTTTCTTTTTATTGTGACCGCTTGTGTGTTTTGTTGTCCTGTTGCAAAAGGTAAGCTTACACATATTTCTGTGAAACTGTATTTGCATAAAGAAATTTGATTCAAGTCCCAACCTACATATTCATTGAAGCCTATTCAATTCACATCTATTCAGTTCAATTCAATTATATTGCATCATAATTGTGCTGCACCTCTTAGCAGCATGTAAATGTGCTGTGTATTCTTCATCTTTACCAATATTTTCTGCCTAGGTCATAATCTAGGACACTTTAAAGATATTCAGAAAAAAATGTAATGATGATAATCTAAGTTCACTAAAACGTAATGAAAGAGACCAATAAATGAATTATTTCACTTTTGAATGTAATATATGGGCTTAATATGTTGCTCTTCATGATGATCAATTTTCTTGATTTACAATCTAGAATTTGAACGAGTAGTAAAGTTGGAATGTGATTTTGGAATTAAGCTACTCATAGAGACAACACTATTGATCATTAGTAGGAGAGGAGATATGATTGTCTTTACCCAGGAATGTTGTTGAAAATGCTGACTGAGATATATGATTACCATTGTACAAGTGATGATTACAAGTGTAAGAGTCCTGTATAGTATGCGGTAAGCCTACTGCAGAGGCTTTTTTTCCCCTGCAGATTTAGCCGTAGGCACGATGCGTTGGTGAGATTTTAGATATGCAGAAATTACTCAAAATATTGCACAGAGAACCGCAATTAGTCTGACCTAAAATTGTGAAGTTGTTAGTGTACTATAACGGCATTTTAGACACATCTTTTGCCGGCTAGGTAGGCCAAGAGACAATGATGCGTGCGAATGGTACTCTCCTGCAGCTCCTTCTCCACGTCTTGAAATTTTCGTACTTTCAGTCATCATGAATTATGATAGAAATTTACATAGAAGATGACTTTGCAAACGTTTAGGGGAATTTTCCACTGCTCAATTGGCATGTGCGTGACGTGGAGTGAATACTGTGACTGCATGAGGAGAAGGGATTTATTGTTACAACAGGAAATATGTACTTTGTACCTGATATCATCATGGTGGTATATCGACCCATTGAAAGAAAGACAAGCAGATATATGTGTACTTAAACGACAAGGTCCATGTTTCAAGGAACATGATCTTTGCTCGCACATTGATGATATACATATAATCTTGTTCAATAGTAGTATTGGACCTAATTTTGTCGCTGAGGGTACACGGTGTAAAAGACGACGCAGGTTGTAAATTGGAATAAGTGGAAAAAGATGCACAAGTGCATATAGGAAATTCATATGGGAAAGATAAAAGAGTGGATATGATGATTATACGAGAATTGATAGTAATGAGGGAAAGCTTTTTGTCGTCCTATTGGGACTTTGGGAAGCGGCTGCCAATAGAACGAAATTCGTCGATTTTATATCTATCCGGTTATATTATGACTCGCTGTACTGGTGATGAACAGTAATAGTGCTAGCATTTTACAGCAGTGCCGGTGATTCATTTCATTTCATTTCATTTCATTTATTTCCAAAATTCTCATTAACATACATGTAACAAAGAACAAAGTGGAGATAAATAACATTACATTCGGTAACAGTATACGGTCATTTACAATAAAAAAAAAACACACACACACACACACAATGGAGAGAAAAAAAATGAAATTCTAAGAGAGAAAATGGAGGAGCCCGCAGAGGCCATTGGTCTTTCTACCTGTAACGGCTGGACTCCAACTTGATATCTAACAGATCTTTGCGATGTAACACAAAGATAGGTAAATATAGTTACCAGTTTGTCTAGTGTTAT
The DNA here is from genome assembly GCA_033980235.1 of Diadema setosum. Lineage (NCBI taxonomy): Eukaryota > Metazoa > Echinodermata > Echinoidea > Diadematoida > Diadematidae > Diadema > Diadema setosum. Next base: position 24,000,076 of record CM067074.1, read on the forward strand.
ATAAATGAATATCTCTCGTACATTTGAACATTGAACTGCACAGTCGGGTTGATATTATTTCGGACCTATGTTTTACTTTCTTTTTTCCATCTTGATGGAAATAATTCAAGAGCCAGCAAAGATTAATACTATCACCCTCACTGCAAGATACGCAGTACTATAACTACAGGTGCCAGGAACAACTATAGGCCAGATGAATTAATGTAAGATTTCTCTATCATTGTTACAGACTTCTTAATCATAATATACTATATGAATATCCACCAGGAAGGTGAATACGCTTTCTTCAGTGTTTCATGTAAAACACTAGTTGAGGTGATCATAGTGTTAATCGTAAAAAACAGAAAAAAACAAACAAACAGAGTTCATTGATTGTAACCCTTAGTTCAACGAGGTAGCAACAATTCACACCGTAAGATAAAATCAGATAATACATGTTTAATGGATAGCAATGGCTTTCATTTGGAAGCAGATGAATTATCAGCACGCATGCAGTGGTGCCCCCCCCCCCCCGAAAAAAGGCAAAATTATAGCCAAATGAAACTTTATGTGCAAAGGAAACGCTTTTTGCGAAGCGTTTCGTTCTGCCACATGGAAGGATTTGAAACACTATAGGTTCGTAGTCAATTTGCTTAATATACAGCAGCTGATTCTTGCCAAGATGCTGAAATAATGTATGAAATATTGCAAACTTAACCAACTATTTTTCTTAATGTCTTACGTTCGTCACACACCTTCGTCAAGCCTCGATGGTAGGTACCGACCCTATCGCTGAAGGATGGAAAGGGGAAGAAATCCGACTGCCGTGCATCTTCCACGAGGAGCCCTTCGCTGTGTACTGGTCGAAAGAAAACAGCTCAGAACCAGGCAAGTTGACGAACAAAGCTACTTACTTCGACGGGGAGTTCTCGAGCAAGGAGAAACGATTCGGTATCGACAAAAGTTTCAGTCTCAACATCGTAGATCTGGAGGTGGCGGATGAGGGTAACTACCATTGCCAAGTGGTTCTAGAGTCTTTCCAGGATTTCTTGAATTCCACCAGTCTCACCATAAATGGTAAGTTAACAGTTCACCAAAGCAGGGTTCACATACTCTTAAAATGAAAGAATGGAAAACAGGGGTGATGATTTTGATTTATATAACTTGTCACGATTGCTCAAAAACAGAAACAGCAGAACGATAAAATATTCTTGTCATGTGAGTGAAAGTTTCTTGATCTACCCTCAAAAGAAGACTGCAAACATACATAGATACAAGAGATGGCTGTTGGGATGTGGCTCAATCTAAGAAAATATGTTTGAGGGTTTTATTTTCGGAAAAAAAAAATGTTCTCAAAAGAGAGACACAAAATGCTGCTGCTGCTGTTCTTCATTGACATTTCGTAATATGTCTTTAAGCTTTCGATACACGATAGCCTGTAAAATTTGCATTGTAAAGTCAAATATTTTGTAGTAATAAGATCATATTTGATTGTCATATATTATGTAATGTTTGGCAGAAGAAGAAAAATGATATAAATTGAACTGAATTGAATTGAACTGGATGCATGCTGTGAATCACTTCAGTGACTTCAATATCAATCGATGTGCTATCCAATCTATACAATCATGATTTTGGTTAATTAGTCTCTTGACGTACACTCTAAAAACACAAATGTTGAATTAGCATTTAAAAGGGCCGAGGAGTGACAACATTTTGAAAGTGTTGGTTTTCCTGCTAGATTCAACATTTAAAATGTTATTTTAAAAGTTGGATGCAACACTTCAAAAAATGGTGTCACTCCTCGGCCCTTTTAAATGTTGATTCAACATTTGCGTTTTTAGAGTGTACGTATTATCTTAATTGCTGTCATCATAGTCGCTCTTTAGTCTTTAGTTTTTCTTTTGTCACCATACTTGTCACTGTTACTTCTGGCAGCCAAGGCGACTGGGCATATCATCGAGCAGTGTGTCGGACAGGTTCGCAGTTCGAATTCTTGTACCATCCAAACCTCGAGAGAAACCCCAACTTTTCATCTTGACTGCAGAGTCACGGGGTTTCGGCCAAATGTTTCACTCGTGTGGAGCAAGTCCGGTCGAGTACTGCCCCCGCTGTGGTCCGACCAATACACTTTGTCAGACGGAACTTTCGAAAGACTCGAGACAATTACTGTTACAGCCAATGACGAGACGGACCAAGATTTCAAGTGTACGGCGTCCGGTCTTTCAGTTGAGGGAACCTCAGTGAAAGTTATTACCGTTTTATCTTTTCATGGTAAGCGGTGAAAAAAAAAAAGTTTATCCTCTGGATTTCTCTGTTACATGTTATAGAAACATTCTTCATTGCGTCACGTTTCAAAATTATGAGTGCGCCAAAAAAGAAATAATTTGTGATTGTGTTTTCATCTTCTAGTTAATGTGGTAAATCAATGCCAACTAAAATGTACTCTCGGGCGGTGTGCTGACATATTGCAATTAAGCAATAAAGTGTGATCATAGGAGGGACCCATGGATAGCGACAATCCATATAAAAAGGAATTGTTCCTCAATCGGGCTGAAGCTCGCTTCTCTTTCGTCATCTAAATACGAAATGCTTTTTCGTTTGTAGTTTCATGTTGAGCTAATCTGCTGAACAAACAAAAGTATAACATCATGACTCTCGGTTAGAACTAGCTTGTGAAAAATACACTTTTTTGTTTTCTTTTTTTTTTTAATTTCATCAAATGAACCTGCTCTTCTGGTTGCTTCTTTTTGTGTGGTTATTTAATGGAACAAAGACGTCCCAGGTCCAAACAAAATCGGCTTGACGTTGCTCTTCGTGGTTCTCATAACAGTGCTGTTTTTCGCTACTGGAAAACTTTTACAGATTTACAAGCCAGAGCTCATTCCTGACGGTAATGTTATCTCGTCTGGTCTCAGAGTTTATCTTTTTAAAATCCATTTCATAAATGGCTTTACAATCACCAAGGGTCGCAGTTTGACATCTTGGTTTTTTTTTTCTCACTTTTGGGTGCATTATAAGTTGAAGGAAGAAATTCTTCCATCTGAATTAAGATGTTGGTTTCCATATTTACAGTAAACTCACAATGCAGAAATTATATATTTTTAATGTTATGAGAACTCCTGTTTCTTGTACTATGGAATAAAGACAGTGTAAAGGATGGTCTTCGGAGGTATTTGGCTTCAGATGAATCTGGTCCCATGACCCAAGGAAATTATTTGAGTTTCATATTCAGATGGTTGAACATCATTACTAGAGTTTAGTTCGGCTTTATACTTTGTTGATTATAATTTTTAGGACCACGAAATTTCAATGTCAGGACAAAAGAAAATTAAATTAGAAAGCTTAGAATTTATTAAGTATAAAGTTTTTACTTTGCCTTAACGTGTTAAACATGTTGTAGGCTATACTATAATATTCCATAAACATTTGACAATTATTATTTGTGCACTCTTATCTAAAAGCACTTCACTTGTTTATACACTTGCAGGTTTATCGCGTATTCCAGGCTGGAAGAAACCTCTGATAGATCCAAGGAGTAAGGGATTACATTTATCAAATGATATTGAAAATTAATGTTTTGTATAATTTGTGTTGTTGGGATAGTGTTATTCAGGTAGTCTCGGTAGTAAATAAGCGCTACTCTGCACGTGGTGCTTTCAGGACACATGTTAACATAAAAGGTGAAACTGCTTGTAAAAAGATATAACTGATGTTAGTGGCAGGTATTTGTTTGAACACAGTATCTGCTGCTGCGAAATGTAGATCCAAATACAACATACCACCATCACTGCCAATGCAGCAAACATGATTTTGGTATGCAGTGTCGAAGGATATCTTTTTTTTTCAGCTGGATTAAGAATTTTGATATGATTGTAGAGTATCAGAACAAATACCCTCGAGGGCTGTTATCCCCGGCTAAATTCTAGTTAGTGATAAGGTAGAGTAAAGATTAGGATTGGGTTTAGGTTTAGGGTTAGAGTTTGGGTTAGGGTTAGGATTAGGTCCAGGATTAGGATTAGGGTAATGGTCAGGGGAAGCTTTGGTGTAATTGCCAATGGGGTAATTGTCCTAGACCCGATTGTAGTGGTTGTTTTATTACAGTGATATAATCGTTTTTCCTTTGTCATGGTGACATGAAATGAATAAATTTGAATACAAATGTTATCACACATTTTGATCTCTTAGAATAAATATGGCTTTTCAAAATAACTTCAGCATATTCCGAGAAAATACCAGTCCCAGTTTCTCACAGTTGTTGTTGTTGTTGTTGTTGTTGTTGTTTTTCTCCATGTCACGACACAAAGTCGAAGAGCGAGAAAAGCTTCGAACAATGATAAGTGAATACCGACCTGGAAAAGCTGCGGGGTGTAAGCTTGACAATCTGGAGCGAGTCAATATCAATCTATTCGGGCAGATGAGCGCAGGAAAATCCGCTTTCATCAACTCCATTTTCTTTGCCTTCAAGGGTAAGTATTTGCATTCGGGCAGATGGCCGCAAGAAAATCCGCTTTCCTTTAACTCTATTTTCTTTGCCCTAGTGATTAAGGGGAAGTATTCGTAGCATTCTATGATTGAAGTTTCATGTAAACATGATTTTTCTTTGTCATGAAATTAAGACAGAACAATTTCACTTTACTTTAAAGCATAACTTTAAAAGCAAGAAGACAAGACAAAAAAAAACTTTGGCTTGATAGAATCTTCTTTTTTAAGAGTGTATATTGTCCTTTGAGAGAAGTACTTGAAGGCATACAGAGAAATGAATTAAAATCTAAAGTGTAATATTGTTAGGATTACGAATTCAGTTATGTCATGGGTAAGAATGTCAGAGACAGACGTAACAGGATGAAAAATCCGATGTAAAACTAATCGTTAAAATATTAGAGTAAAACAAATGGACGTCAGGGGTAAAATTTTGATGGGAAATATGTCATGGATATCAATATCCTAGGTAGATTGATATTCAGCAGAATAAATTCTCCAGACAAAATCATCTCTATCACAACAATTTACACTTGAAAAGGCTGAAGCAAAGCTAGAAAAGCTGGTGCAGGATAGAAATATCCGTTGTTAGAAAGTTTTATAGGCAAAAACTGCCACTTGTGCAAAAGGGTTACAGCTCGTTATTCCGAAGGTTCGTTATTCCGAAGGCTCTTCATTCTTAAGATTTGTTATTCCGAAGGTTCATTTTTCCGAATTTCATTTTCGGATCAACCAATCTTCGGAATAACGAACCTTCGGAATAACGCCACAAATTTTCGGATGAACGAATCCTTTTTCATTTTCGGATTAACGACCCTCAAGGTATAGGGAATTGGCGTGTTTCAGATTAACGACCCTTCGGAATAACGAACCTTCGGAATAGCGAACCTTCGGAATAACGAAAAGCACCCGTGCAAAAGTCAGGAGTAAAGGTGTCATTGTGAAAGTTTCGGTGTGAAGAATTACAATGTCACAAACAAAAAAGCATGGGTGAATAATGTCAAAAATAGAATATGCCTGGGTACCAATAAGTTACAAGTGCTAGAAGTGAAAATGTTAGCAGTGAGATTGTTTTGGGCAAAATTCCATGGGTATAACTTGCCGGGTGTGCAAGGCTTCGGCTTTCATAATGTCAGGGGCAGTGGCGTATCTAGGGAAAACGGCGCCCGGGGCAAGCGCGAAAATTGCGCCCCTAATTTCTGAAAAAGTGTTCAACCCCAACCCCATCCCGGTAGGGACTTTAAACAAAGTCCACATGATATGCTTTTTCAAGCACTTTAAAGGGGTCTTTTGAGGGTGATTTAAATGTAATGGATTTTGATAAATTTTGGCGAGCAAGCGCAGCGAGCGAGCCGAAAATTTTGGTATTTCAGCTTACAAAACATGTAATTCTTGTCATTTTTTGCTAATCAAATCTTACAATTCCAATCAAGATATAGTGACGGCCTTATAGATAACGATTTACACCAACAAACTGCATGAGGAATTTTAAAAGTACTCAAAATTAGTACGCGCGAGTTAGCCGAAATTTGTATATTTCCACGTCATCATCACCTTTTGTTCTTATCTCTTTTTTATTTTTTTTTTGATAAATTTTGGCGAGCGAGCGCAGCGAGCGAGCCGACAGTTTTTGTATTTCAGCTTACAAAACATGGAATTCTTGTCATTTTTTGCTTATTAAGTCTTGCAATTCTAATCAACATATAGTGACGACCTTATAGATAACGATTTATACCAACAAACTGAAGACTTATAATACTAGTACTCTAAATTAGTACGAGCGAGTGAGCCGAAATTTGCATATTTCCGCGTCATCATTACGTTTTGTTCTTATCTTTTTTTGATTTGTTTTTTTTTTTTTGCGCCCCCATATGTTCGAAACCGTTGGCGTCCTCTCTTGATCCAATCGGCGATCGCTTCAGAACGGATGAAATTGCAGCCGCTGCTCCGTGTAACATTTTTCCTGCTTAATATAAAATGACATGTGTGAACACAATAGACATTTTCATTTTGTGCGCGTCATCGTCACGATTTGTTCTTATCTTCTTCCTTTCTTTTTTTTTTTGGATAAATTTTGGCGAGCGAGCGCAGCGAGCGAGCCGAAATTTTTTGTATTTCAGCTTACAAAACATTGAATTCTTGTCATTTTTTGCTTATTTAATCTTACAATCTTAATCAAGATAATAGTGACGGCCTTATACCGTAGATAACGATTTATACCAACAAACTGTGGACTTGAAAAAAATACTCTAAATTGTACGAGCGAGTGAGCCGAAATTTGCATATTTCCTCGTCATCATTACGTTTTGTTCTTATCTTGCTTGATTTTTTTGCGCCCCCCCCCCCCCCCCCCCCGTATGTTCGAAACCGTTGGCGCATTCTTTTGATCCATTGGCGATCGCTTCAGAACGAAAGAAATTGCAGCCGCTGCTCCGTGAAACATTTTGCTTGCTAGGTATAAAATGACATGTGTGAACACAATAGACATTGTCATTTTGTCCGCGTCATCATCACGTTTTGTTCTTACCTTCTTTATTTATATAAATTTTGGCGAGCGAACGCAGCGAGCGAGCCAAAAATTTTTGTATTTCAGCTGACAGAACATGGAATTCTTGTGTGAACACAATAAACATTGTCATTTTGTCCGCGTCATCATCATGTTTTGTTTTTATCTTGTTTGATTTGGTTTCTCTGCCCCCCCACCATTCTCCCTCCCCCTCCCCTTCCGGGCGAGTTTTTTTTTTTTCTTCTTCTTCTTCTTCTTCTTCTTCCTCTTCTTTTCTTTTTTCTTTTTTTCTTCTTCTTCGTTTTTTTCTTTTTCTTCTTCTTTTTTTTTCGTTTTTTTTTTTCGTTTTTTGCGCCCCCAAGGAGTGGCGCCCGGGGCACGTGCCCCCCTTGCCCCCCCCCCCCCAGATACGCCACTGGTCAGGGGGAAAATGCAAGCCCCCCCCCCCCCCCCCTCCCCGCCCCCCCCCCCCCCAAAAAAAAAAAAAACCAAAAACGCAAACAAACAACAAAACAAAACAAATATCACAACAGATAAACAAGCAAACAAACCCAAAACAAAACAAAATAAAGACCAAAAGATGTAAGGGGATAAACTGTCAGCTGTACAAATATAAGGGGCGAAATCAGATTAAAAAAAACACCTTTTTTTTCGCATTTGCGACAGCAAGTTTATTACACCCCAGAATGCATATTCATCACTGACTTACGAGGCGTATTCTTTATTTACATTCTGATTATTCAATTGCATAGTAGTTGTCGTATACTAAGCATACGACAACTACTAAGCAACTCTTACACTAAGAATGTAAGAGAAATGAAAAAAAAAATGTATCACGTTGGATCATGTCAACTTTTTCTTTTCTTTTCTTTTTGATGATGGAAATAAATAAACTATTGAATTGAATTAAGCATTATTATATTTCCAAGTTTGCACGCATCTTCAAATGAGACTGCTGTGTAATTTTATATAACAGCGCCCTTACCTTACCCTTTGTAGAAAGGGGATTCACTATTTTTTTTTTCTTTTGCCTCATCTGAGGATTTATTCAGGATTCCATTCAAAATACACAATCAAAATAATATCTTCGCAACGATGTCACATAAAAGTGATGCAAGCACAATCGTGCATTAGAGGTTCAACAATTCGCTTGGTAACAACTGTTCATTTCTCCGTAGTGTTCTTCTATGTTTCATATAACATTGTATTTCTATTCTCGTTTTAATTTCTCTCATAAACACATACTTTAAAGAACAACTTCTTTTATCATTACTGGTTTCATTCCGTTTCAAAATAAGCTTATAAATACTCCAAAATGCTATTGTCAAAAACAAACTATACTGACTCTTACACTGTATTTTCAGTAAATGTGAAACATTGATATTTGTTACTGTTACATGGTATACATCTTGTAACAAACTCCTTACGTATGAAAGAAAATTTTCATTAAGTTTGCATTCAATGAAAGCATGAACAATATCTTCTTTTACGTTGCAGTTCGGGCACAAATTTGAATAGATTACTTCTCACTGGCAATAGATTATACAACAATTTCAAATTAAATTCTCGTAATTTGTTTTCTTTTATATATTCTAAATTATATCTGAATACACTGGCCCAATCAGCTTGGAAATGAAACTTGTTCTCCCAATATAAGGAACATGTATTGGTTAACAAGTTTTTTGAAGGTATCAAATTATACAATGCCTTGCTGCTTAGATCCATAATGAAAACTA
>CM067074.1:24013778-24190885 GCA_033980235.1 Diadema setosum
ACGTCCTGCTGAGCTGTGGTGGCCAGTAACAGCTTTTCCGGTGAATGGAAAGCAAAGACATTTTCTTCCGAGTCACAGTATCAAGTTATCCGATTAAAATCGCCCGGTTTTAGAGAATTACTACAATGTTGCTTTAATACAATCCACTCTTCTTAAGAGTACAGACCACAGCGCATGATGGTATACTTAATACTCACCATGTCATTAATATCTTCAAAATCAAAGTTTCATCGCAGGATAAAATGTGCAATCACTCACTTGGTGTTAAATATTGTCACGGAATCATTCATCTTTCGATAACTACATGAGGTTTAGTTTAAGACGACGGAAAATGCCAACCAGACAGTGAAGAGTGGGGTGATTTGTGTTGATAAAAAAGGCTTTCTGTTGATGCAGATAATTGAATCCTTTGTGCGATTTCTTTAGAATCGTCAATGTGTTTTTCCAGGTACTAAGAGATTCGTATCCTCTATTTTATTTCCAGTCATTTTAGTCACAATAGCAGGTCTCGAGTTCAAGTTTTACACTTGTTGTTTGCATTATTAAAGTGTACTAAACATTAATGGTTATACGCTAGTGCAGTGAATTTTGCGTGGTGTTTGATTTTTACCAGCATGAGTTAGTCAAGTACAATTTCGATAAACAGTTAAGAAGCTATTACAACCAACTTTGGTTGGCTGAGTTAATGTGCTATTTTCTTTTATTTTACCATTAAAATAAAACAAAAAATCCCGATCAAATTTCAACTACCGTCAATCAGCTAAACCATTTTACCCAAATGTTGGTACGTTCACCTAGAAACAAATTGCTTGTTCAGTTGAATTGTTAACCAGTTTTTGATTTTTTGTCAGTGTGTGTATTTTATCTTTTTTTAGGGGGTTAAACATCAGTAACAGTAAACTCTGTATATGCCATGGTGGAAACCCCCTGTGTGCCACGTTATTCTGAGACACGAAGGTAGTCAGGCTTTGAGAACGAATTCTGTTTTTCAAACCTATATAACTTCTACAAATTTCTGTTAAGCTGGGCGTAATAGAGAGCAAAGTTGTAGAGGAATGCCAGAAGTTTTGCTTTGATATAAATTGTATGACAAATCTATTTCTAAGTGAAAAAAATATATATTATTGAGAGTGGTGACAGGCTTAGGTTTGAGTTTCTTCAGTTTGTCTCCCTCTACAAATGAAAATTTGTTAAGATCGCAACTACAACTAGACTTGGAATTTGTCAACACTGACAAATTAGGTGATCCGATTTTTTTTTAATCGATGATTCGAGTCCTGATCGCAATAGGCATGACCATACAGGTTTCATCTGTGTTTAATGACATTGACCGTGTGATGTTTTAATTCTCATTTAGAAAAGAGAGTCAGGTCTGCCATCTTTGGTACCAAATTCAGTATACACTATAACGAAGATACAGAATGAAACATTTATGACCTTTGACCCTAATTTACCTACCCAAGATGGTGTTCGATCAAGTAGTTGTTATCTTATGATAATGTACGTGACATGAACTAAACATGTGCAAAATATGGGGGTAATAGGGAATGTCTTTCTTGAGTTATTGCAAAGAAAGTTGCAGAAAGAAAGTAACATGAAAATACATCGAAGCTAAGCTTTAATTTTTGCGAAGTTTTTCGACGTGATTTCGATGTCGCATGAAAAAGAGTGGGCAAAGAAACGATAGCGCAAAGTCTCAGCTACAACATATTAAAATCTGGGAGAAATTCACAGAAGAGTAAGTGAGCTAGTGTTCGATAAAGACCGTCATGTCAATTTTGATTTCCAGAAAAATTCCCTCCCTTAGAGATAACACGTAAACTGGTTAAATTTGACAAGGTTACATTATATCTATTTTCACGAGGTGAAGACATCATCCGATTAAAACTTTGATTGAAGAAAACTTAAAGAGTATTACATTGGCTACAACATACTAAAATCTGGAAGAAATTCACCGAAGGGTAATTGAGCTTGTCGTCGATAAAGACAATCATGTCAATTTTCACATCTAGAAAAATTCTCTCCCATAGAGATAACACGTCATAATGAAGATAAAGAAAGAAGTACATATGACCTTTGACCCTACTTTGCACAGACAAGATGGCGTCTGAGCAAAAAGTGGTTATTTTGTGAAATGATTCTTGTAACATGGTCTTTACGTGTGCAAAATATGGGAAAGATAAGACATGTATTCACCAAGATACAGGATGAAACATTTTTGACCTTTGACCCTAATTTACATACCCAAGAAGGTGCCCGATCAAGTAGTTGTTATTTTATGAAATAATGTACGTGACATAAACTAAACATGTGCAAAATATTGGGCTGATAGAGCTTGTTTTTCTTGAGTTATTGCAAAGAAAGTTGCAGAAAGAAAGGAATATGAAAATACATGGAAGATAAGCTTTAATTTCAACCAAGTTTTTGGGCATGATGCCGACTCCGTATGATAAAAACGAAGGGCACACTTACGATAGCCCAAAGTCTCAGCTACAACATACTAAAATATGGGAGAAATTCACCGAAGCATAAGTGCGCTAGTGCTCGATAAAGATAGTCATGTCAGTTTTCATTTCCAGAAAAACTGCACTCCCATAGAGATAACACGTAAACTGGTCAAATTTGACAAGATTACTTTCAATCCATTTTTACGAGATGATACCGTCATCCAATCAAAATGTTGTTATTATATTACTGAAAGAGCATTTAATAAGCTACAACATACTGAAATCTAGGTGAAAATTGGCAAAGGATTAGTGAGATACGCTCGAATGAACTTAAAATTTGATGACGTCATTTTGAAAATTTACTTTTTTTACTTTATTAAGAAATTTGATATCTTTTAATCATTTTTTCAGCATCGTCAACCCATGAAATGACATGTACAACTCATCAGCTTTCAGAATATGTAAAGAAAATGGGGGGTCACCGTCCATCCTGACGAGTAAAATCGGATTTGAAATTGGCGGTTTTTTGGCATTGTTGGACTGTATATCGCCATTGACGCGCGCGCGGAATTTCAACTTTGACGGGTCTGTATGACGTCATATTGAGTCGGATTGACTTGAAACTTGGTAGAAATATTCCTTGACATTTCAGACATCCGATCAAAGTGAAAAAACGGGAAATTTTCATTGCATATGAGCTGTGCGTGCGTATATATGCGCGCGCGTACGCGTCCGTCCAATTTTTTCAATTTTTCAAAAAATGCTCCAAATGGTCTGAAACGTGTGCAAAAAAATTTTGAGCTCGATTTGAGCATACAAATATTTCGACGCGCGCGTACGCGCTCGTTTTAAGAGAAAATATGAATTTTGAGAACATGAGTAGAATTCGCATAACTTGAAATATATGTGACGTAAATTTCATTGAAAAACTCCATTCCATTAATGAGATATGACTGAAAATGTGTTTTCATATAATGACGTCACAGTGACGTCACGGTCGACTGATCACTATGATTTTATTTGACCCGTCGTCTTTGGGACATGATACATATATGGTATAATTTTGACATTGATAGGAAGAATACTTTCTGAGCTAATCGATACACAAAATTTGTCCAGAAATAAAGAAAGAAGAAGAAGAACCAACAAAGAATCCGTACAGATACAGAAGGTGATCCGAGAGGATACTCGGATCACCTAAATATGTCGGAAAAAAGGGACAGCCTGGTGGTAGTGTCGCTGCCCGGAAAGCAGTAGATGACAGGTTCGAGTCCCACTGGTTCCTTTTTTCCGACATGTTTGTTAATTTACAGATCAGCAGTTGCGATCTTAACAAATAATTTTCATTTGTAGAGGGAGACAAACTGAAGAAAATGAAACCTGAAATCTATTTTTTTTTTTTAATGACCAGTTGCTACATTACTGTAAAGGCATGACTTTTGCACGTGAAACCGTGAGAGAAACTTATAATTTACAAGCAAATTTAGTTGGGAACACCCGGTTGATAGTCAATTAGCACATAAAATGCGAACTGTATGTAAACGGAATAAAAGCGCGAGAAAAGCTTTCATTGTACCGCGGGATCGGTTTAAGCGGATTAGTGCGTTTGAGCGGAATATGCCAAGATGGCACGCCGTCGACTGAGTGGGATGTGCGAACATGGCACATAAAGAGTTAAAACGACATAATATGTATAAAGAAACGAACATAAAGACACTTGTGACTCTCAGAGGGAGCGATTTTTCTTCAATTTTTCGGCGCCATCATCTTTTATTTTATACGTGATTATAAGCAGCATTTTAGAAGACTGGTTCTATACGCACATTAAAAGTGCGTTAATGGTTGGTGATTCTCTCAAATAGCGTTTACAGAGAGGGCAAAATCGCAAAACACAGACGTTTATAACGATGTCATCTAAACACCTCGCCGGTTCACGTGAAATTCGCCCCGACCAGCAGCTTTTTCGATTATTGCGCGATGTACAATTCGCATTTGTCTTGATTTTTAGCTCGAGCTCCCACTTGGTTCTTGTTCTTCTTTTCCAAGTTGGAGTAGGGTAAAGTGGGGTAACTGGAACACTCGGGTAAGTGGAACACTTGAAGGATTATGGATACATGCATTGTTGAGGAGAAGGCATTAGTGGAGTAAAAGTTTTTTACGAACAAACAAATACGTAGAAACAAAATGGATGCCTTTATTGTGACAAAAATTAGAATTATCAGAGCGAAAATCGTCAAAAATCCTGAACATCCCACAGCCTCACTCCAAAATTGTGCGTCGTAACTATTTTTAAACAACGGTGGATAAGACGTGGTAGTGTTTAGTGTCCTATTTGATTAAAAAAGCGTATTTTTGTGTCGTAATTGAAAGATTGTACAACAGGTAACTAGACGTTCAACAAAACGTTAGTAGATTTGTTTCTTTCTTTATCTGTTAGTTTAATATCGGGCATTTTCTCCTCGGATTAAATATTGATCAACGGCGTGCTGAAAACGACGTCATCATCGCGATGACAGAGCTTCCTGTTAATGCTTTTTTTCTTTTATATTCAGATTTTAAGCTTATTTTTTCTTCAAAATATTTCATTGACAAGTTTACAGCTTCGAAAACTCCTGAAAAATAATCGTTTTAGTTTTCAGAGCTTATTTCTTAAGTAAAAAAAAAAAAAATGATAATTTTGTGGACACAATTACTCATAAAAATTGCATCTTGTGCTCTGTATAAGACCATGACGTCAGGGCGATAAATTTGAAAATCGAAAGATGCACACGCTACTGAAAATTGGTCTTAAAATCATTTATCGTGTTTATGGTGCTACTTTTTTCCCCAAAAAACTTCTTGAAGGGAACTATTTATTCAATTAACTGTCAAAATTAGAGAAGAAAAATCTTCCATTCCATCAATTACAGCATTAAAGCATTTCCTGTTCCACTAACCCCATGTAGTTGGTGTAAGTGGAACGCGTGTTTTAATGAATGGACGGCTTGGTAACTTTGTCAGTTCGGCATGCGTACTTTCACCTTTCTCATTTTGTGTAGAAATCATATGCGTACCATGCTGTTCCACTTACCCCAGTACATCGGGGTAAGTGGAAGAATGGAGTAGTCATGACTGAAGTGTAATCTTGAACTTAATTATGAATAATATTTACCCAAAACAATGTCACATATTTGTATCGAGTTAATGGTCAAACTGTGATGCTTGAATATTTCTTGGCGCGTTTTATTTTTTTTTTTTTTGTGATTTGCGAATAAAAGCATAAGTGTTCCACTTGCCCCACTTTACCCTACAGTCCACTATCTTTTCATTATTATCATGCTTGTACTGATAGACTTGACTTGGTGTATAATATACAGACATGAATCGCTGATTACAATACGATTTTGTCCAAACTTGTTGACAACATAAATTATCGTATTTCCCATCATTGTCTGATAACCGAATCAATACATACGCAATAGCTTTTCCAAAAGTGAACATTGCTCACACTCAGTGAATAGAACTTCCAAGAAAGTGCGGTTCCTAATTTGACCTTTCGACCTGCCTCTTGATGGTCGACGTGTTGCAACACCAAAGCTCTTTCTTGAGTATGGGGGGGGGGGGGGGGGGTGAGTATTTTGATTCAACGTTTCAAAACCCTGATTCTCCCTTCGCAAATTGAGCAAAAACATACCTTTAGTCATGACATTATCTTTTTTCTTTATTAAGGCGTTGGACGTCTATAACAGTTTGAATGTCATACGTGTCAGTCAGGTAGGGCGAAATGATGAAAAAAGCCAAATGAATATAGAAACAAATTTGATTCTGAACTGATACAAATTCTGCTATTGAATTTTAGTATTGAATCGAAAAAAATAAATATCAAACTGTTATTATTTATATTCATGAAATCATTCCATCGAGATGCTTTCATTGCAACTGATCGACAAATTGCCCAACATCGATTTGAATAACTTACTTCGACGTAGGACAATTCGTCAATCAGTTGCAATGAATTGGTGTTATTATGAATAATCTTACAATTGATTTCAAGTTCTTTTTTTTTGTCGACAAAATAACTATCTATTATCCACGAGGAGACTGCAAATTACAAGATTTGCTATCATCAGCACCTCCGTCTCAATTCGGTATAATCTGAAAGGGCACAGTGTTATTTAGTAACAGTAGTTTTCTTTGCTTCGAGATTGTGTTGATTTTGTGTTAGAATGTGTATTCAAATTGTATGTGTTGTTTGTAATGGCATAACATAAAATGAAATGAAATGATAAAATGATAGAATTGGAATGGAATTAGATAACCAAGCAATGATTATTTTGTGACCCATAATCTTTTATGACTACTTCATTGATATCAACGTGAGTTCATGTTGGGAATGTGAACATCCGGTTATTTTCTTTTTCATATCATCTTTTGTTTTCATTCATTTAGAGGGGCTTTTATTCATGTGCTGTTAATTTTTTCTTGTCAAGGATTGAACTTTTGAGACATTTGAAACACTTCCGTGCAGATAATTAAAAGGCGACATAAAAAGAATAACACGAACAAACGCACAAGCGAAGATCTAATGATTTTAAAAGTGAATGTATTATACTCACAAACTTTCAGAACGACTTATCTTCATTACTGAAAAACACTCGATTGTAGTTCTTTGTGGTGGAAATAATGGCGTGTCCTACTTTACTATATCTTCTCCGTTTTTGTATGTTGTTTTACCTCACATGTATCCCAATGAATGTAATTGTACATTTTTCCTTTCCAATCTGTCTACAGTGACTTCACCGCTGCTCGTCATAACCCATGGGGACAAATACACAGACTCCAACGCGGTACTTCAGAGTGTACATCACATCGTCGACAACAAAAACAGAGTTCTCTTGTTGGCAAATTACACGGAAGAAATTCACGAGGAGGACATCGATAAAGACATTCAGATGCTGCAGTTTCTTTGGACGATTTTGTGGACTTGTGATCAGAATGCCTACAATCTTGAATTAAAGAACCAGGAGGTTATTATCGAGGAACCCAAGCCAGTCGAAAAGCCTGCAAAAAACACGAAACCAGATCCAGAATCACGAAAACAAAATAATGAGAGCCGGTGCAGTGTCATGTGATCAAATATTTTATAGCCGCCCTGTATGTCACTTCTCCATTTCACTATTTCGTTAATTGTTCACTCTATAACTTCTATCGACCCAAATCAGTGCCTAAAGATACCTCAAATTATAAGGGGGCATTGTGGTTGGTGGGTTCGATGTTTGGTCTCTGCTTTACAAGACAACAGACGTCAACAGGATTCCAGAACATGTTCCGTGCACTTCATCTACATTATTGTTTGGAGCTACAGATGCATATGGGATATAGTCGAATTATCATGATCTATTTGGCCTATACGAACACAATATTTAAACATGTTAAAGTATGACTGAGATGGCAATCATTCCCTTGAGTGGAGCATGTATATGAAAGAAATAAAAGTGCAGAGGCTATACATTTGTATATGCGTGTGAATTAAAGCAAATAAACACAATGCCGTGATTAACGAAAAAAACTACATCATGTCGCCAGGTTGACGTACACAGACACATACACACAGACAACGTCAAATATTAGAAAGAGTTACAGTTTCATTGAAAAGGAGAGTCAGATCCGTGGAGAAGTATTGACCTATAGGCCTATGAACAAGGGGGCAGATGCTGCCAGATTGGTAGGGCTGGCATATAAGTCTCGGCGTTTTCTTTTTTGTTGTGTGTTTTTTATGTTGTTTTTGCTATAAATTCAAGGGAGACGCATGCTCTGTGAATAACAGATTTTTGTATACGTTTTAGTTGTTTAGAGTTTATCCAGATAGAATTTTCTTCTCTTTTTTTTTTCGTTAGTAAATCTAGTACTGTTGTTGAGTTGACTTGAAGTTAACTGCATTATTAACAATTTGCAGATGAAACCAAAACCCAGCTTTAGTGATTCAAATTAGTTCTGAAGTGTGAGTTAGGCAAAGAAACGACCAATGTAAAAGAAGTTAATGATAAGGATCAATGTTAAGTATTGTTGAATATGCAAAATGCGAACAATAGTCATAATAAAGCAGTTTCAAGACTAAACCGTCTACAGTTGTGGTTTAGTGACAAACCAAAGTGATATCTGCTTATATCTTTTTAATAGGCTTTATTGCAAAATGTTTATATTGTATGATGATTTGTGTAAAAAAAAATGCATAAAAAATGTATTAAGTAACGTGAACATTCTTAAAATCACTGTTCCTAATGGTAGAAAATACCTTGAATCCATGTCTTGTAAGCGGAGGTCAATATATCATCATCTGCTAGCGCATTTGATTCTGTCTTGAAATCATAATTATACCATAATAGCATCTGTTGACTTTGATATGTAATGTATTTCAATGTAAGGGCGAATTACGAACAAAAGTACACATTTGTATAGAACTGTGTTATGCGAAATGTATGAGGAAGACAGTCACCGTCGATTATGCCTTCTTGTGCTATAAGTATAAACCTGTAGGGTCTATTGTATACAATAATGTTATCTGTAGAATTACTTCAACAGAGTTGTGTAACCCTTTCTCATCGTTCGTGGCCGAAAATACACGCAAGACACATCAATAGGACACTCGTGTTTGTTGGGGAGAGGGATTTTCTGCAACCTTGCACAAAATATGCACTATAATTAGAAATGATTTCTGTATGTATGCCAATAGTTGAAATCAATAAAACATGTAGATGAATAAAAAAAAAAAAAAAAAAAAAAAAAAAACTTTCGTCCATGTCACCCAACATTGTGAGGTAGTTTTGCAAAAATTGAAGTGCACATGACGGCTCTCATTTAATTCTTCAAAAATTTAATTGAGTATTTGAAGTCCATGGAAGACCATTTTGAGTAAACTTTAAAAAACTTGATAATTTTATCTTTTTTATTTGTCCAATAATATTCTATTTATCTGTGATGGAAAGGCAACATTGTATACACAAATTAGAACATAATTATGATAATTAACATTTACACTAATTGTGGAGAGGCCATTTTGTGTGATGGACTTGGGTCGTTCTTTGAATCAGATACATGATATTCTGCTATAGAGATGAGAGAAGGACGAGAGAGGGCGCTATAATATGAATGTAAGAATGACCTTCATTCTTACATTCATATAAGATTAAACTCATTCATTTCAGGCACTTCCGGGGGGGGGGGGTAATTAGGCTTTATCATTTATACACAAGATGAGTCCATGCATAGGCCAAAAATTGTACTTTGGTCGTTTTTATATTCAGGTCTTAAATTGTAGCCGAGAGAGGAGAGAAAGTCACCAGCACAGCACATCGAGTCAGGATTTTGTTTGGGTTATGAGTGTTTGAAGGTAAGAATTGGTTCACACCGCTACACATTTCAACTGGACTTGGTGAAATTTTGTGGTTGAATAATTGAGCCTCCCGTACGGGCTAGTATTCCTTGTAGGAGACCTCAAGTGCCGGGTACAGTCCTATAGTGCATATACATTGTATATAGCTCATGTTGTGTATGTTCCGCATATTGTGTATTTTGTACGATTTGCAAGCAGTTCCCAAGCATCGAGTAGGGGAAAAATGATAATAAACATATTTTTTTTTTTGTGTTCTAGAATCTTACTTTGTGTGAACTTTTTTTTTTTTCGTCTTGGATTGCAAAAGAAAAAAACAACAACAAATTATACTCTGAGTTACAACAATTGTTGCGACATAAATTTTCGCCCCGTCAAAAATTGTTGTCTGGCGACAATTTATGATGAGGGCTGACGGCAAAAATTGTCGCCCGCTCTCAAAGCACATTAACTGTATTCTTGCTGGGTAATATCATTCTTGACACTGTCATTGAAATACCAAAACATAACTTACATGGCTACATCCATACAAACAAGCCATGTAAAAAGTCACGATGAGGTTTTAAGGAAGTGTGTACAGTGTATGTGCACGCGCACATGATAATTGAATATCCGTGTGTGTGTGTGTTATTGTATATTATGGAAGAATGTGTTTATTACGTGTTTTGGCTGCGCGTGGGGAGGGGTAAGCTCAGTTCAGTTCAGTTCAGTTCTTTATTTCAACACTTTCATAAAAAACATCACAATTGATACACAACAAAAAACACATTAGCACATTTACAATCATACAATCCTCTGCAGGACAGAGGAGAAAATGAAAAAGAAACATTATAAAAGTGTAAGGGCACAACAGGAAGGCTGTTTGCCTTATATGAAGTTGGACCCTGATGACAAAATAATTCATTCAGATTTGCAGATTAATACACACACACACACACACACACACACACACACACATAATATGAGGTGACACATCGCTTTATACTTGGCAAAATTATTGTAAGTTATATAAATCTAATAAGTACAACTTATATCTCTTCTTGAATTGATTTAGTGAAGAGATAGTTCTTATTTCGTATGGTAAATCATTCCATACTAAGGGGCCTCTATAGAAAACAGAATTTTTGAGCATAGAGGTACGTACGGACGGGAGATGATAATCAGTAGAATTTCTTGTATAATAATCATGAATGGACCGATTTAAAGTGAAATATTCTTGCAGAGAAGTAGGGAGGAGGTTGTGTGAACACATAAACATAAAAATAGCAATTTGGAAAATATGTATATCATAAATATTCAGAACTTTTAAAGAGGCAAACATTGGCTGAGTATGGGCATAATATGAAGAATTAAATATAATTCGTATTGCACGTTTTTGTAATTTGGTTGCGTTTTTGTTGCTGGCATAAACGTTATATTGAGTTTACCAGCAGCTTTGAGTTGATAAGTTTGTTTGACGGATTTGTATTTTAATTCGGAGTGGTGCTTGCGTGCGGGCGGATGCTGCTTTTATGCATACGGTCTATTATGTCTTACGTATCAACATTGGGATGTCGTTTCATCAGAAAGTAAGGTGGTATCGGTTCGGGTGTGTGTGTGTGGTAGTGTGTATGTCTGTGTGTGTGGGTTGGTGAAAGTGGGTGTGGGATGATTTAGGTTTTGGTTAATCGGGGGTTGGTGGGATGGGGATTAGATTTGAAGAAGGATAATTATAAATGCATGGTATGACAGATATTGGTAGGATTTAATATTTATGATAGATGTAGATTTGAAGAGTTTGTTTGCAAAAACCGATACTAAAGTCCATATTTGCCAAATGGAGATATTTACGAGTAAAGGTCAAGAAAAATAAAGAGAAAAATAAGAAAATATTTGCTTCTTTTGACCATTACTTCAAAAATATACCTTTATTATGTAGGGACCAATATGTCATTTAAAAGGTATTATTTTGTACTTTATGACCGAGACCGTACTTCAAAATCTTCAAAAAATGGACTTATCGGTTTTTTCGAACAAATTCTTCATTTGTTTCGGTTGGGAGGAGAAGGGTTGGTCAAGTTTCTTCATGAATGATTTCATTCTAAATTTGGATAATGTATTTGTTTTTTGTTTGCTTGTTTTTATGTATATGCCCTTGTAGTGAGAAGGAGTTACATGCTCCAATATAAGGGATATAGGTTTGATACATGTCAAAACTTTATCGCGAAGAAATTGTTAGTAGAATTGATTCATAATCGAGTTATCTATGTTGATGTTGAAGTGAGATTATTTGTATTATAAATTGACAAATGGATTTGTTTGTGTTTTGAATTGCATTTTGACCGTTCTTGTTAACGTTGCACCCAGAATGGGTTCATTTATGAATGATATGAATGAGATCCATAAATATCAATAAAAAGTGTTAAGGTGGTTTATATGTATTAAGAGGATTTGTTTCAGTGTTTGTTGGTGTTTGCTTTAAGAATAATTGTATAATAGGATGTTTTGTTAAGAATTGTTAAATGAAGAGCTTACTTCATAAAGGCACTAAATCCATCATTTTCAATGGATTAGAGCCTTTTGGTTGCAAGCTCTTCAAATATACAAAATGTCAACAACACTTACAATGAAAATGTTTCCAGACTCAACCGTCTACAGTTATGGTTTATTGAGACAAGTTGTGATATCTACTTATATTTTAGACTATATTGTGGTTTTTTTTTTTTACTTAGTAGGATGTTTTGTGACACAACTGACATACTATTATTATAATTAGTTGTGATATCTTGAACATTTTTTAAATCACTGCTCCCAAAGGTAAACGGAACCTTTAAGTAATCCTATTAGATGGCAGTTTCTACTTTTATGAGTAGGCCTACGTTGTAGTAATAGAGCCAACGGCAAATAAAACCTAATATTCACTGATCTTTTATGGCAAGGAGGTAGACCTACTAGGAGAGTGCCTTCTTGGTCCTGGGGATTCCCCGCTGAGGTTATCCTGGTGAAACGCGCGCGTTCCTGTCATCTGGGTAATTCTTGTGCGACGCGGCGTTTCATCCTGAGTGTGCAAAGGCGTGGCTGCGCCTGGCTCTATGTTCATATCAGGTTCACTTTTCATTTGTATTCACAATAATTGCCACCTGGTTTTGACTGCTGAGATTGTACTCTTCTTGGAAAATAATGGATACAGACTTCAGTAATTTGGTTTGGCTCGTAACACTGACTACTATCGTTATCTGTAGTCCATTTTCTGAAGGTAAGTATCTGTGCTTTTATGCGTCTGCTCTAGATGTTTAATGAATGTAGTTTGCTAACAGCAGACGAAGGAACAAGCTCAAATAGGCGACATAGTCGCACAGTTTGAAAAATGAAGGAAAGCACCAGTAGTCCATCTTTTCGATTACGATTGTTTTCATCTTGGCTCTTGTGAGTGTTATTTTTTTTTTGGTCAACCTCATAATGTGTTCAATACATGTCCTATGAATAAAAAGAAGAGTTAAAAAAAAAAAAAACCCAGCAACAATGGATTCATTTCTTTCTACTGAAATAATACTTGAGAATAAAGCTGTAGAATATCAAGGAAAATTAAAAGAAAAGTATGCAGTAGTTAAACAATGTATTCAAAATATTTCTTGTCATTAAATGAATGAAAGCAATGATAGAAAATAATCGTTCTATAGATGACGAGTTTTAGACAAATCTGCAATGTGTAAATGTATGTAATAATACGTATAAATGGCAATAAAAAGTGATGTTTTGTTTTTGAATGAAGTACACTGCGGGTATGCAATCGGGAATGTTGTCTGAACTTTCTTTGAATAAAAAGAAAATACTAAGCATCAATGCGGATTTTCCTTAATTACGCGATTTTAGGCACCGTAAGCTTTGTCTCCTTTCAATTTGGCGGCAAATGTTTTTTTAGTAACTACGTTAGAAGCTTTACCTATGTGAAGAGATCGGCACTTTGCAAACGGGTAAAAAAAGTACAGTCATACAACACAAAAAGAAAATATGAAACCTTTTGGCACTATATACTTGCAAAAACCAGAAATACCATTCCCGACTACAAAGGGCAGTCTAAAGTTTTAAAATAATCCCATGGACGCTTCCATGTGTGGACTTGCTTTTTAGAGTGTGCAGAAATTGTTCAAAACAGAGACATGCAATTCATGTTATACAGCGCGGTGGCACTTATGTTCTTTCTGGCCATGTCGCATATACATGTACTAGTAAGATGCGTCACCAGGGCTACAAATAGCAGCAGCTGCAAGGCAGTGGGGAAAACCACGTGAACTTTGAACCCAGTATGTTAAGCGCGAAAGGACAGGTATAGAATACAGAACATAAATGAGTGTGAAATGTCAATATGATAATGAGGAAGATTTTTGTGAACATTGCATAAAGTAGAATAGCACGGATGAATTGTATTGAATTTTTCAATGCAATATCTAAAGATGAAAGACGTTATATGGCCTTTGTGGCACTGTTGCCGTTTTGGTCTTGGAACACATGCAGTGAAAAAGCTTCGCACTGTCTGCTTTCAATGTCGTATGATTATGTGTCACGGATTAAACAAAATCGTGTGAAAATTTGCCTTTCAGTGGACATCATTCTGTAAAATCGACCTTCAATTTTCAATCCTCCTAAAACTTTATTCTTCATCAAAAGGAAAACGAGCGCCACGGTTTTGTTAAAACACATCGGGATCGGTTAATATCTATGGAGATCGGAACTTTATAGAGACAGGGCAAAAATGAAGTCATGGAAGACTGAAAAGCATTTTTTAACGTCCACCAATTAAAAACAATGTCAACTTTGTCGTTTTAACTTTTAAGTTTTGTAAGTACAACAGTACTTGCGAAAACCCACGAAACCATTTCCGTGTAACGGTTTTCAAACGCGTCCTTGCAGTATTCGCTCAATAGTTGTCGTTAAAGCAATCCATGTGCGCTTCCATTATAATATGTAGACCTTCTATTTGAATTTTGGAGTGTACGGAAAGTTTTCAACACAGACACATTAAACAACTCCGTTTCAAGCTAATTAGAATGTGTTTATTTTTGTTAATGTACATTAATTCCATTTTAATACAAAACAGTAACTTTATTGAAAACTTTGCCTTCCGCTTAAAATAAAGATATGACGTAGGCCTATATCATCCTCACAATGTTTTGCATACAAAATACCTTATAATTTACTTCAGTTAAAATTTTGGCATTTTTTTTTTTAAGTGATTGTGCCTCTTTCTGTATTGTTGGCGTATCAAGAAGGGGGCGTACCGTCTGCGCGCCCCTCTTAATCAAAAAAAAAAAAACTAAAGAAAAAAAAAACAAAAACAAAAATAGGTGGGGGGGGGGGGGTGATGCGCCCCTTTGATTTTGTAAAGGCGCCTCCCCTGTACGTAATTCCTGGATCCGCCCCTGTCTATATAATGCCTCACTCTTTAACTTTCATTTTCTGTTATGTTCGATATCATTTGTCATACGTTATATCACAGTTCTTTTTCTTCTTTTTCTTCTTTTTGTCTTACGTGCCGTACAGGACATTCTTAATCTTTTATAGTTTAAGAATATAAAAACAATTTAAGATGAAAACGTAATACAACAATTATAATTCACACGATAATTATTTAATCAGGCAAACTGTCACATCCAAATCCGCCTTCAAGTAAAGGCATGAAGAAGAGCTACTCATCAATGAAAATATTGTCACGATCTTATTTTTTTATTTCTTATTTTTTGGATTATTGCGTACTATGAATCATGGTATCTCGATTCATGTCCTCCGGGGCTGCAATAGTTCTACCCGCTTTGGACAAGGCATGATGATCCTCAATTTTGCTAGTGCTTTGTAGGCGGTAGGGGACCTATAACTCTCATGGACCTACAACTCTCAGTCACGTGGTTGGTAACTTACAAGCAGCCATTGCTTCCTTAGTGGTCACGCAAAGCAAATTCACTCTATTTGAAATAATGCAATTTTACAGTAAATCTGATGAAAACTAATTCAATACACTTGAAATCTGAAATTCTGAATACCTTAAACAACAATAAAGAAATGGAACAATGACGATTAAGATTGTGCCCTTTTAGAAATATTAATATGAAAAAGACTGAAAGACGGTGACGGAAGAGATAATTACCCATTTACCCTTCAAAATGAAAACAAAAATATGAGTGCTAAAACATCAACTACTGCATTCAATCTCTACACAAAACATAGTCATTATCAGAAGAGATAATCTTATAAATGTGCGAATCGTTGGCCATTGGAAATCCCCGCCGACCTGTAGGTCAAGTGACGACTTTCATGCAAACTATGATAGGGTTAAAGTTCTTCAACGACGCGGCGTTCACTGAGATGATTTGCTTGAGAGAATCTTACGTGTGTAAATGCTACCAACGAGACACTGATATTGTATGCTGTCGTTGCCATCAGCTCTCGTAATCAAAATAGATCCACTGCAATCGATTTAAGTGCAGGGTTTGGGCCACTGAAAAAAAAATGAATATCCCTCGAACCTTATGATGGACAACTGGTACGGTGTCCTACTGCTTTTTCTATCCATAAGTGCAAGTCTGTTCTTTGGTCTCTGTTCAGAAAGTAAGTGGGTATTTTGTGAATCTGCATTAGACGTTAAACCCGTGATGCCTGGTTCAAGCAGAGTGATATTTGGGGAAAGAATAATTCAAGTGAATATCATGCAATAATTTTATTAAATGATTTATAGTACTGAATGTCTTTTATTTCAATTTGAATTATTTTACTTTGGTTCTCCTCGCAATTTCGTACACATTTTTACCTGTCATATGGGTATAAAACAATTAATATATTTTTTCTTTCTGGAATTGAAAAAAGGAGCTTGCAAAAATGTGTCTTTTTCATGTCACAATATAGATAAACACACACACACACACACACACACACACACCCACATCCACACACGGTCTTTGAAATTCGAAGTCTTATAGAAACGTACAAATATGAATTCACCAAAGGTGGCTATATACTGAAAACTGAGGCAGTAAGATATTCTATTAAGGAGATATAATCCTTTTTTATCTTTTTTTTTTTTTTAGTTTGAATAGCAGAAATATCCTGGAAATTGAAATGAATGAAAACTAGATAATGAATTCGATTCCACTTTAGGATAAAAAGTAAATCTACTGACATGGTGTTCTAGGTTTGTTCCTATTTTAACAAGGACAGAAAGTGATAATTATGCAATCACAAATGTTTCAATAAAAAAAAAATCTAATTTCATTACAGTATATTCTGTCATGTATGTTTCAAGTTTGTTTAGCGTTGAGTTGAGTTGAGTTTATTAAGAACATACATGTGAATGTGATAACATGATAACATGAAATTCCACAGTGTAAGATACAATAACATGAATTTTTTATGAGAATACAATGATTTTGTACAAGGTTCTTACAGCTTTGCAAGCATATATTTTACATACTTATATCTACCTTACATAAGAATACATGTGTTATAATAGATTTTTGTTTCGTTGTGATACATTTATCACTGAAAAGGCAAAGAGAATGAATAAGTATGTAATGTAGACATATATGCATAGACAGAGGTTCTGAAAAAAAAAATAATCGAGAAAAAAATTAAAAACAAAAGATAATGTTGTTAAAGGGGGAACCCAAAGTTAGGACAAGTGCTAGTCGAGAATGGTTCTCCCATTATAGCTACATGTATATTTAAGCTGCTTATTGCAAGGTCTACTCCTTTAAAGTAACTGTACTATACAAGTACATTAAACTGAACACGGAAATTTCTTTTCATCACTAAACTTCTTTTAACAAGTGATTTTTTAGGTTTCTTCGAAATGAAGATCTTGTTCTTTCCTCTTGAACATTTTTGGGAAAACTATTGCGTGGGTAACTATACTGAGACACATTTTGGGTGAGGATACATTTTCCTGTCACAAAAGTCTGAACTAGTTTGGCGCTGCCGCTCACACATCCACTACATTGAATCAAACCGTGAACATAATACTACATAATACATTCACCATAGGCTGTCAGACAAAGAATGACACCGCTTTGTGTCATACAGCAGTTGTACCATCTCTGTCTGGGATTGTCACGTGATATGTCTCATCGTGACAAACATCTAGCTACAAATGGTAGCGCGGGGAAACAGGGAGATTGCAAGACAGGGAACTCTTAACAAAGAAGTTGTACACTCAACAAGACTTCAAGAGAGTAGTAGGCTTGCTATTCGAAAGGGCGAAAACGGGGGCGATCGCTGCATTTTGTAGTGGTAAATGTCACATCTGCATACTTGTTCCTTAGAGCAAATGGAATACTTTTATCAAAAGAAACAATTTTTATCTTTGAAGATAACTACTATAATTTGC
This sequence comes from Diadema setosum, assembly GCA_033980235.1. Lineage (NCBI taxonomy): Eukaryota > Metazoa > Echinodermata > Echinoidea > Diadematoida > Diadematidae > Diadema > Diadema setosum. The sequence goes on from CM067074.1 coordinate 24,031,948, forward strand.
ATAAGTCATGCAGATTACTTTGAAAAAATCTCATCCGAAAAAAAAAATATGTAACTCAATAGAAACACCCTATGAAACATAAGAAATGAAAGAATGTGAATAATTGGAAAATGTGAGACCACTCGCACCTATTATTCGAAGAAGTAAAGTAAAAACATTAGATTTTGCAATAAATCCGATGAAAACCAATTCAGTACACAAATGTAGGCCCTACTTGAAATTGGAAATTCTGAACACCTTAAACAACAATAAAGAAATGGAACAATGACGATTAAGCGGGGTTCCCACTATCGTGCTATCCATTGCGAACGCCACGATTGGACATTCGTAACTGACCGTGGAAAATTAGTTTAACTCGTCTGAAATTTCACGTTTGGATACGAGGTTATACGAGTCAATACGTGTTGGTACGCTTGGATGCGATATGGTCACGATTGGTCTATTTCAAGCGATACGAACTGTCACGATCTGGTCTGCCGTTCAAATACGATCCGACAGGATTGTCCTGATTGAGTTCACGATTGGTACCGATCTAACATGACCATTACGATTATGATCCCCGATCTGGTACGTGCAGCAACGTACTGATACGTTCCAATACGAATATCGCGAACCAATACGGGCTGCTGAGATAAGATACGATATCTTTTACGATCGGGATCAGAAGCGACCCCCGTTTAAGGCGCGATTGGACCCGAATGGAAATATTATAGTCCGGCTGACGATGGATTTCATTGTTTCCCTTAAATTATGCAGAGTGATTAGGCCTATTAATTTTATCCACAGCCATTGATAATGGCAAGGCTTGACAGGTTGACGATGATGACAGCGTAACCTTTGCAGTATTGCTAATGACGATTATGTTATCAGAGAGAAAGCAGCACCCAGGCCAGCCATAACCTCAGATATTCCCTCGACGTCTAGTATTAAACGTAAAGAAATAAATAGATTATTAAATCGACATGCTCACCCTCCCCCTCACAAAAAATGAATGAAATAACGAACTCAAATACATAAGATCAGATGATTACCCCTCTTCCCAAGAAAAAACAAAAAAACAAAAAAAAACCCAGCAAGACAAAATGACTTTTCTCTCCAATACATGAAGAAAATAATTATATGATGAAATGGAAGCTAAGAAAGAGGATGGGATCATTTTGAATGTTATGTAACATAGTATTATGTGTTATATACCCTCGATATAAGAAAGTTGGCCGAATGGATAGTATTGCTTATGTGTTCGATTTCATATTCGCAAATTGTACGTATCATATGCCTTCTTATTTAAAAATGTCGTTATCTCATGGGTTATTAAAAGTTTGGTTTATTCGGCTTGATTTAGTGTTTTACTTAATAATGTTTAACATAACTGATACACACACATAACAGAAAAGTGACTCCCTAATCAAAATTATGTCACTTTTTAACAAAAAAGGAGGTTATACGTAAAATTATTTCGCAGGGGTATATTGCTACACTTATTGAATAACTAACTGTGAAAAATAATAAGAGTGATCTTCATTGTCATAATCATACGGGTGATCTCACATCCACGACAATAGTCATTTTTACATTTGCAGTAATAATGAGAGTTGAAAATAACCATTTTCCTCTAAAATTATGCTCTACCAAACATACAAAAAAAAATACATTGAAAAGTGTCAAAACAGATGTAAAGGGGTCAAACGATGGCTGATGAAACAACAATCCTTAATTACTATGTACGATACACAAACAGCAGGATACTGCACCCCTCCAAAAAAAAAAAAATACGCTGTAATATACTTTTAAAAATTAACCATTTGCCTTTGATATGTACCCATTCAAGCACGATTCATTAAATCATTCTAATCTTTGTAATGACGTTAGTCAATACGTGCAGACATACAATTGCCATTTTATTTTTGCTCGTTTTTTGTTTTTGTTACAAAAGTTATCCCATACCCTGTTTTCTGTGTCTGTATAATGGTAATAACAACTCATTAATCAAAACATCATTAACATAATGTATGAACACATTTAAAAATCTGTAATACAACTTTCATTTTATGAAATCATTAAAAAAATGATTTTGATAATGTACCTTAAAAATTACGACATTAAACCCCTCACCGTCATACAATTTACCGTTTGGAAATAATAATCTAAAGATGCAGGCTACCACCTATCAGAATACAAAATAAATCAATTTATGAGTAAAATAAGGGCAAATGGGCAAAAAAAAATAATAATAATAAGCTGAAGTGAAGTGAAAAAGTCGATCACGATCAACACGATTAAGAAGCACGATTAGAAGAGATTTGCTGCGTTTGGATACGATCCTAGACGATCTGATGCGATGATCACGATCAAAAACTAATCGTGTTAATCGTAGAAAATTTTTGAACCGTCCAAAATTTTCCTACGATTAACGCGATTGCCACGATTGCCCTTAAGATCTGCTACAATCTGATAAGACCATCACGCTTGCTGCACGATTAAGACTACGATTTCAATCGTGGCGCCAATCGTGATAGTGGGAACCCCGCTTAAAGATTGTGCCCATTTAGAAATATTGATATGAAAAAGACTGAAACATGGTGACGGAAGAGATTATTACCCATTTACCCTTGAGAATTGAAACAAAAATATGAGTGCTTAAACGTCAATAACTGCTTTCAATCTCTACACAAAACAAAGTCTTTATTAGAAGATATGATCTTTACGATGTGCGAATCGTTGGCCATTCATTGGGAATCCCCGCCGACCTGTAGGTCGAGTGTCAACTTTGTTGATGCAAATTACGACAGGGTTAAAGTTCTTCAACGACGCGGCGTTCACTGGGTTGATTTGCTTGAGAGAATCCTACGTGCGTAAATGCAACCATAGATATGCCGATATTATATGCTGTCGTTGCTATCATCTCTTGTAATCAAAATAGATCCACTGCAAGCGATGCAAGTGCAGGGTTAGGACCAATGAAAAATTTGAATATCTCTCGAACCTTATGATGGACAGCTGGTACGGTAACCTACTGTTTTTTCTATCCATAAGTGGGAATCTGTTCTTTGGTCTCTGTTCAGAAGGTAAGTGAATATTTTGTGTGAATCTGCATTAGACATTACACCAGTGATGCCTGGTTCAAGCAGAGTGACATCCACGGAAAGAATAATTCAAGTGAATATCATGCAATAACTTCAATGAATGATTTACACTACTGAATGCCTTTTATTTCAATTTGAATTATTTTAGTTTGACTATCCTCGCAATTTTGTAGAATTTTTAACCTGTCACATGGGTATAAAACAGTTAATGTATTTGTGTGTTTTTTTCTGGAATTGAAAAAGAGCTCGCGAAAATATGTCTTTTTCATTTCACAATATAAACACACACACACACACACACACACACACAATCAAAGTGTCATAGAAATGTGCAAATAGTAATTCACCAAAGCTGACTATAAATCGAAAGCTGAGTCAATTAGATATTCTATTAAAGAAATATATATATTTCTTTAATTTGAATATCAAATATATCTTGGAAATGGAAATGAACGTAAACTAGATAATGAATGCGATTTCACTTTAGGATAAAAAGTAAATCAGCTGACATGTTTTTTTAGGTTAGTTCTTAAAACAATGACAGAAGGGGATAATAATTCAATCATATATATTTCACTAAAAAAAAGAAGCAAATTTCATTACAGTATAAGCTGCCATGTATATTTCGAGTTTGTTTAGCGTTGTGTGGGTAACTAATGAGGCACATATCACACAAAGATACATTTTCCTGTTGAATACAAAAGTCGAGCGAGGGGAACTAGCAATGTTCCACCTGGACTCTTAACCAAGGATTTGAAGGCTCAACTAGACATCTAGTAGGCTTGCTAAGGGCGAAAAAAGGGGGTTTTCGCTGCATTTTGTTGTGGTAAATGTCACATTAGTTCTTAATTTGTGTAGATACCCTTGCATCCACACAGCTTTGCACATGTTTATCAATACGATGTAACAAGCCTGTAATTCGCTGGGTTGCCCAACAAAATACATTACAAAATAGAATTCACACTTTCCATAAGGAGTGATTCTGGGCTTTGTGATGATTTTCTAATTAAGACCTTAATTGTGTACATGTATTGCATGCAAGGAATAAAGTCCATTTGTAAACAACATTGTTCCAATTTGCATAGATTAGAGCTGATTCCAGTGCAGTGTTTTATATTCATGTTCCAATTGTGTCACTATCGGTTATTATTTTCCCACCCCACTAAGCATTTATGCAGTGAAGAGGGAAAATTGGTTGTAAAATGATTTCAAAGATCAAAATCTTTCGAAACTTTACATCTTTTATGCTTATTTACAAAATGTTGCATAAAATATCTGAGCAATGTGAAAACTGTGGAACAATTTTGAGCAACGAAAGAGTCTTGTTGCTGGAATATTTTCTTAGTCCATTGGTTGTATGGATAAGCCATTAATCTTCGTTTTGTTCCTGATTATGTATAGAAAATTGCAAGAATGTCATCCGATTGCACGCTGTTTCCATACAGACAGTTTATTCCTTTAATAGATGAATTATTTCCTTTTGACACAAGGAATATTCATCCCAGGTTAAAACTTTGTACAAAAAATGCTGTACTCAATTCGACATTTAAAAAAAGAGAGAAATACTGTCAGAAATTCACGTTATTGCAAACTAAATTGCATAATTATGTAAATTTAACGTTTATTTGCATAGATATGAAGTCAATTTTGCATGATTTATTTTACACGCATTCTATGGAATATTTCTACTTACTATTGGATGCGTATAATACTTCCAAATGTTTTACATACTGTATATTCTGCATTTTTTTTTTTTTTTGCAAATTTAGGCTTATTTGCATAAGTACAAAATGTCTCTTTGGATGAAAAAGAATGACTTGCCCGAGGGAACATCTGCGCCAAGTACGATATTTGTACAAAAAAAGGAGAAAAATACAGTGTTTAACCCCTTTAACAAGTCTACAAACAAATCTAGGAATGAGACTTCGTAACAATTTTACTTGAATGAACTTTGTACACAGGATTGGAGTCTGAACATTTCAATGTATCTGAGCGGTTTGCACAATGGATATAATCAGTTCAATACATTTCAGTACCTTTAGATATCATTTTGTATATTTATGATATACTTTGACTCCACTCCGTCCTATTGAGGTATTTGGGGAAATTGTGACAAATATTTGCTAAAACGTATTTAGGGTCTATGCCCTTCAAAAACATGCAATCAGAATAGCACAAAATATCAGTCCTTGGCACTGAGACAAGCACAACTCATAGTTAAGATTATTCACTATTCTACTACTAGGAATTTGCTGTCTGTATTTTATGCAATTAATTCTAACTTCATTTTATCTTTTTCAAAACCGTTCCAGTTTTTCTGATGCTGGAAATACTTACAATAACACGTAATTTCACAAGTGTAATATTTCAAAGTAGGCCTACATACGTAGTCATCCTAAACGAACTTCTATGATAATTGTGTCATGTTTAGACTAGTGATTTTTTTTCTATGTAAATCTTTGCTATGTGAATGAAAAGGAGATAGTATGGTTTTTATTGAGATTGAGCTTCAGATTTACATCTTTTTGGTGAGATAATTAATCTCTTAGGAATATTTAAGAGCATAATTCTAAGAGAAATTCAACGTTTACTTTTCACGAAACAAGTTTTAGTATTTGAAATTCCTGAGCTATCCAGAAACAAAGTGTTTTTTTTTTTTTTTTTTTAATAAAAATTGGGACCCACCTTTACTAGGGTAACCCAATCCGACTACGGTTTTACTTTGTGTTTTCATATGTCGACAATTTCAAATTCATTTTTTATCAAATAAACTTTGAATAGCTCTTGAAATTTACTAAGAAAAAATACATGACATCCATCTCTTATGACAAAGAATCATCTGCTTCGCATGATTCTTATCATCATTGCTGTACTATCATATTATGCTATGTTGCATTGTCCCCGCACTTTGCTCGTTCTGTGCCTTGCAGTCTGCTACTTATGCATACTTTGTGATGTGTGCGTTGTTGTGTCTGTGATCACAAATCGATTATGCTTCTTGTGATCAACCTTTGAAGGATAATGTGAGCCAGTTTGTTGATTCTTCACTTTCAAACAATATTTTACTAATAGCCTCTATTTACGTCGATGCAGGGCAATTTGTCAATCAGTTGCAATAATAGCCTCTGCTTTGGACATTTTCGTATATTTGCATGTTTTGATATGGATATGTGGTTTTATTTTGTTTGGGGGAAATACATTTTAGTTATTGATTGTAATAATTAATTATTCAATTAATAACAAAATGAAGAGAGCAGAAGTTGCCTTCCCAAAAGGAAAATTAAAGGACATCTACACGAAAATATGAACTAATTTTGGAGAAAAAAGTGCAGAAAAATTTGAACAATCATTTTGAATTGTTTGTCTACGCCTTTGGACTATAATATAGATTATGTCAGAATTGCTGATTCTTCCTCTGATAAAAACATTTTTTTTTTTCTCAAGTTTGGTGTACCTCAGGTTCTTTCCGCTGCTTTTTACCCCCTCTATGTACAAGTTAGTAAAATATTTTCAAAACATTGCATGAGTTATAGGCCTAAATGTTGTGTAGATGACATACAATTCTATATGTCTTCATACTAATATGGCTTCATTGTTATCTGTCATGGCAAACCTGCTTGAAAACATGTTTGCAGGACTTGTGGCCTGAAACTGAATTATGATACTTTTTTGTGTGTGTTTTGGGCTTCAAGGCACATGTTAAGTATATAAGGCCGATTATTGATCATAATCATGTCGATATCTGTAGCACTTGAATTATTTCATCAAAATCAACCCGTAATTAAGATGTGATATTTGGTCACAAAATGTCTGTTCGAATCCGTAAATAACTCAAGTTTAGGGAAATTTCAGGTATCAATTGCGTTATAAAACAAATCTTCCTCCCAACCGGTAGTAGATATGCTTATCCATGTTTTGATCTGTTCTAGCTTGAATTTTTTGTCCCCGCCGAACGAGTTCGAGCAGGGGACTATGAAACGTGCTCCGTACGTGTGTGTGTCCGTGTGTCCGTCCGTCCGTGTGTCCGTCCGTCCGTCCGTCCGTGTGTCCGTGTGTGCGTCCGTGTGTGATCAAAATCTTCAATTTGTGACCGTGCACCTCAAAACTAACATAAAGTCGCACACACTGATTTTGCGTGAGGACTGAAAATAAGTGAAATGGATCAACCTAGCCGAACTTGACTTTTTCATATTTTCTGAAAGACCGGGTCTTCTTTTACATTATGCTAAAATTTGGTATCATAAAACGGGCAGGAAAATGTTTTTTTTTAAGCAGTTTATCTTGAACATTTTTGGTAGAATAGTGTAATTAGGCGTGTCTTTAGAATCCCCTTTTCATTTCTGAAAAACCTTGTCCACACTCTTCACTTTCAACTCTAATAACTTTTGAAAGGATAGTGCTACTGCTTTGAAAGTTGGCATTAATTATGGACAGAATGTGTTAATGAGGTATGCTTAATTTCAGTTTAATTTGATAATCCCTTCATTGTTGTTACTCTGGTGGTTTACTTCCTGTTTTTAGTCCCATTCATCGCACAGCCAGCATTATGGTTTGGTAAAGATTAAGCGCTTGAATAGACACTGTACTTCAGAGCCTCTTTTCTCAGTTCACACTTTTCCTGAGTTTGTGCTTTCTTTCTAATATTTAGATAGGTGAGGAGAGTCCATTTGATTTGAGTTATACATCATTTTAAAGCTTAAAGTCTGCTCTTTCAGAATATGGTCTGAACTAAAAATTCATGTCTGGCGACTTTTTGTTTGTTTTGAGGTGCAGGGTCACATTTGCTACTTCTCTGTCATTTATGAGCCAATTTTGATTTTGTTTCCTTTATATGATAGCACTACATGGCAGCTTTGAAACTTCTACACAGAATTTCAATCGTGACCTTTGACCTTGACCTTTGACCTATATTGTACATTTTGCTACAAAATGCTACTCCTTCGCCATTTCTAACCTGACTTCGATTCCGTTTGCTTTATGTGATGGCACTAGGTGAGGGCTTCAAAACTTCTACACAGAATTTTGACCTTTGACTTCTTTGACCTTTGACCTTGATTTTTGACCTGTATTGTACATTTTGCTACAAAATGCTACTCCTTCGCCATTTCTTACCCGATTTCAATTCCGTTTGCTTTATGTGATGGCACTAGGTGAGGGCTTCAAAACTTCTACACAGAATTTTGACCTTTGACTTCTTTGACCTTTGACCTTGATTTTTGACCCTTATTGTACATTGGCTACAAAATGCTACTCCTTCGCCATTTCTAACCCGATTTCGATTCTGTTTGCTTTATGTGATGGCACTAGGTGAGGGCTTCAAAACTTCTACACAGAATTTTGACCTTTGACCTTAATTTTTGACCTACATTTTCTTGTACATTTTGCTACAAAATGCTACCTTTGCCATTTCTAACCCGATTTCGATTCCGTTTGCTTTATGTGATGGCACTAGGTGAGCGCTTCAAAACTTCTACACAGAATTTTGACCTTTGACTTCTTTGACCTTTGACCTTGATTTTTGACCTATATTGTACATTTTGCTACAAAATGCTACTTCCGGCGGGGACATATATTACGCACTGCGTAATTTCTACTTTTCCTTGTAGAATTCGTTGTTGTGTAATTTTTCCTACGAGAGATATTACTAAATGTAAACGATTGCTAAATTCTGCTTACCGTTTGCTATCTTTCATTGAGATGTTTAATTCCATTTGGCCAATTCTACGTTCTCTACTATGGTTGCAGGTGGAATACAGGGTTATTTTTAAGATTCTGTTATTAGTACATCATGCAGCTCACTCTCAATCCCCAGCATACTTGCTTGACTCTCTTCAACGTACATTGCGACAAAAGGACTAACAATGAGCTTTCACTCGCCGTTAATGGTAATCATGTTCATCATAAATTATACCCAGAATGCCGTCACAAACATCAGTATTGCATTGGGGGCAGGGTTGTGTATCTCAGTTTTCCGCATATAAACGTGTGTCCTCAAAATCAATTAAGAATAATTGGCAGTCTCTTTCTGTACCTAATTATGTTCTTAGCATCAGTGGTAGGCACCGCCCAAGTCGTTCAAGGATGGAAAGGGGAAGACATCCGACTTCCCTGCATCTTCCAGGGAGAGCCTCTTGGTGTGTACTGGGTGAAAGAGAACACCTCAGATCCAAACCAGGTAACGAACAGGGCTATATTCTACGATGGGGCTATTACGTTGAGGGAGGAACGGTTCGACATTGATAAAAACTTCAGTCTTGTCATCACCGACTTGAAGGTCGCAGATGAGGGTCGCTACCTGTGTCAGGTAGCGCTACGTAATCTCCAGGACTACTCGAATTCCACTACTCTGGCAGTTTACTGTAAGTATACTTTCTTTTTTCGCATTGTGATATTGGAGGGTTGGCTGTGCCATATCCAAAAATGTATGTAGAGATATATCTAAATAAATAAATCAAATCCATATAACTTTGGTCAATTATTAAAAACAAAACTGAATATTCAATGATGATATTAATGTCAATATCATTTGACGTAGTATAAAGGCATGGCTGTCTTTAGTGATAGTTATCCTTTGTTTGTATTCCTTTCATATTACCAAAGTCATTTCCTTCTTGTAATGTTCGTTTGATCTCACTGCTCAAATTTCAATTGTAACTATGATCGTTTAGAGTATGCTGACCTCTTCAATATCTTTGATATACTTGCTCTAGGTCTTTATTACACCAGGATTACTTAGAATTGACAATTCGAAATACGAGGGAAATCATTACGCCATGAGACAGCTGTTACATCAATGACATCTTTTATACTTTGATATAAACGTATACTATATTAGTCTAATTTCACTGTATAGCCTTACAAGGTGTCATATTCCTATTATAACAAAGCTAGATAGGATCGGATCGCGGCAAACTCTGCAAAGTTTGGTAATGACGCTGAAAAACATAACATTTTTATACCTCCGCCAACGAAGTGGCCGGAGGCATTATGTTTTCGTTTCGTCCGTCCGTCCGTCCCGTCCGTCCGTACGTCCGTACGTCCGTCCGTCCCGTTTTGTTTTTGTCGATATCTCAAGAACCGTGTGCTGGTTTTACATCAAACTTGGTATGAGGGTATATCCTGGGGGATAATACTTTGTTTTGATTTTAGGGTCATGGGGTCAAAGGTCACAGGTTATTTTGTGAAAAAAAAGGTTGAAAATTCATGTTTTTCTCCATATCTCGCAAATGGTTCAAGGTATCGTCATGGAACTTAGTATATATGCTTGATCCAATGGGCAGTGATTATCTAGGAAAGTTAGGGGGTCATGGTTCAAGGTCAGGGGGGGTCAAAGGTCAAGGTCAACTCCTCAAAATATCACTACTTTCCTTATATTTATGCAATGCCTGAAGTTTTTTTTTTTTTTTTTTTTTTTTTTTTTTTTAACTTGATGTATACATGTATTACCCGATATATATGCTGTGGGAAGTTTCTTCCCAAAAGGTCAAAGGTCAAAAGTCAAGTGAAAGTGCTGAATTGCACTTTTTCCTCCATATCTAAAAAGTAACTCAAGGTATCATCATGAAACTTACATATTTATGCATGTTCAACCTAACAGTGATTCTCTTTGGAACTGTGAGGTCAAAGGTCAAAGGTCAGGTTTAGATAATTCTATTTTCCCATTTGATACTGAAGTTATACTTTTTCTCAATACCTTGAAAATTACTCAATGCATAAACTTATAAAAGGGTCAAAGGTCAAGTAAAAATCATCAGTTCCCCAAATACCTGCACTCTGACATTTTAATCATTCATCCAATTGAACCTATAGTTCTAGGAAAGTGAACACTCAGCACATTTGTGTCAAACCTGTCATTTTAATGTTTTGCCAATTGTTTGAAACTGTCATCACACATTGTCAAGACATTGTACTATAGACCTATTAGGAGAACCATGCATTATATGGCGGAGGCATATCAGTCGCCGTAGCGATAAATCTAGTTTTTTGAGTACGTTTGTTACAAATATATTTTGTAGTCTCAAGCATCTCATTTATCACTTTCATGTTTTCTATGACCTTCTGATTCCCTGTTTCGACAGCGATAGCATCAAGACATGAAATTGAGGAGTGCGTCACTACAAACGAAGTCAACTCAAGGCGGTGTAGATACAACATTCCAAAGAAGACTTCTGTTGTAACCCTTTCCTGTGTTGTGAGTGGATTCAAGCCAAACATATCCATGGTATGGGTCGAGAAGTCGGGAAAGAGACTGCATTCCGTGGTTTCGCAACAGGTTACACTCCCTGATGGCACATTCGAGAGGTTCGAGACAATCACTGTTTCGGCCAAACAAGAGACAGAGAAAACCTTCATATGCACGGCTACTGGAGACTCCGTGAATGGAACGTCTACCAAAGAAATCTCCGTTCTAACTGACTCAGGTTCAGTGGATACTTGTCAGTTTATTTGGATGAACCAGAATTCTGTAAAGGCCTAAAAACTAATGTCACTCCAATTTGCAATCTTGATGCATAAATCTAGTATTATGTTTCATTTGGTTTTATCAAAAGATGTTATTTTTTATATATATATGTTATTGGCTATTTTTGCCTCAAAGAAATATTTTTTCAAGCAATTCAACACAAATTCAAATTGTGTTTCTCTGGTAGAAGCTTTCTAGAAACTTATGAATTCGTCTTATTTCTTATTTACCACAACGGATTTCACGAAGCTTTGGCGTATCTCCATACGATATATATGTATGAGGGTTCCGATGTCATTTGTCATTTTATATAAGTCTTTGGTTATAGCAATGCATATGAATGGACCCACTAAGCCGGACGTGTCAGAGTGTTTGAATATTTATTATGGAAAAAAAAAGTATTATATTCACATCCCTACTAGCAAAATTGTTATGAATGACCCTCCTCTTTGTAATTTCACCTTTGCCAAATTTCAGAAATTCGACTTCATCTCATCATCGGGGTTGCCATTGGTGTGGCTGCTACACTGGTCATCTTGTTTGTTATCTTTGGAAAAGGTTTGAAGATTTAAATGTACATATAAAGTAATAATTCTTTCTCTTGTCAGAGTAATAGTACATCAAAAGAAATCTTTTCAAAGAAGTCTCTAAAACCAAATGTTGAGGCACAAATTTCTGGTAGATAAGTCTGTTACAGTGCACTCCCGTTATAACGGAATGCTCGGGACCGGCAGTTTTCTTTCGTTATAAACGAAATATCGTTATAACCGAACAAATACAATATATAACGAAAACAAGGAAAACACGCATTAATTTTCCGTTTGTTGAATACTCACCATACGCTGGAAAGCTATGTTAAATGGGATAGTACCTTTTTAATTTCTTTTAGATATTACGTATTCAAAAGAGACCGTAAAGTTGTTTGTATTGTCACGTACATGAATAGAAAATGATGGTTTAGGATTCGGTTACAGTTCGCTATTCCAAAGGTTCCTTTCTTACTAAAGTTGGTTACTCCGAAGGCTCCTTATTCTGAAGTGTTGCGATTTGTAAATAAAAAAAGAGAAAGCTTCACTATTCCGAAGGTTCATTGTTCCGAAGGTTTTCCTTTTTTTTTTCCTTTTTTTTTTCATCCGAAAGTGAATTAAGGTTAGCTATTACAAAGAAGGTTTGTTAATCACAAAAAAAAAAAAAATGAGAAAGGTTAGTTATATCGAAGGTTAGGTTATCTTGAGATGATTATAAGTTTGTAATTCTTAAGTTTTGTTAGTGGACTCATCTTTTTCACTTTTGAATTAACATTTTTTTCCTTTTTTATGTTCCGATTGACAAACGTTTGGAATACCTATCAGTTCAGAGTATAGTGAACGAACCGCTGTGCTAAGAACCATATTTCTTTTGTCGCGGATTAACGAACCTTATTAATAACGAACCTTTGCGACAACGCCAAAATGTTCGTAATAACAAACCCCATTTTATTTCCGAACTAACCGACATTTAGGTGTATCAGAATATGTGTGTTTGTAGTAAAGAACCTTCGGGACAATAAAACGAACCTTATCATATATCAGATTAGATAATATTACAATAACGCAAGTTCCCCTCGGAAACTGTGCGTGACACACGGAGCAGACACGCAGTGATGTGAAGCGTTCGCCCATGTAGAGACGCTCTAAAGACTTGTTCCGCTACGTATTTTCGAAAGCGATTCGTATTTCGTTATAACGGATCGATTCGTATTTCGTTATAACGGATCATATCTTTTTTTGTTTTTCTTTGTCAGTGGCGCTCGGAAATGACTTCGTTATGACGAACGTTTCGTTATAACCGTCTTCGTAATAAGCGACTTTTGTACCTTAGACTTTAATGGCGATAATTTTGGGACTAGAAGTTTTACTTCGTTTAATGAAATTTCGTTATTACAGTGTTCGCTGCAACGGGAGTGCACTGTATGTTGTTGTTTTGGGGTTTTTATTGCTTTTGCTGTTTTTCTTTCTGGTTTGTTTGCTTTGTTTGATTTTTGTTTCGTTTCTTTCTGAAGGGCTAAAGAATGCTAAAGAAAGCTTTGCGAAAATAGGCGACTCCAAGTTCGTGCAAGTGCCAGTGCTAACTCCCAAATAAATGCCTTAAATCGAGCTCCAATACTGACGGTCAGATTAACGAAGCAAACAATACCGATCAAAATGATCGATCTAACACTATAAGTGTGGGCAACAATCATCAATCATTATGTATGTATCCCGTCTGTATGGTTCCTTTCGCTATGTTTATTCTGGGAAGTATTTGCCGTGTAAAAGTACACGCTTACATCTGAGCGAACTCATTTGGCATCACGCTATATGAAAGTACTCCTATTACGTGAATAAGCGACGACGATGTTCTATTTTCGTATGCACCTCATGCGCGAAGACTGATCTCTACGTAACAACATAGCAGCAACATGCGAGAGACTGCCTCGTTCGTGTCTGTGTTTATTTGCCCTTTTTCGTATCGTCTCAATGCGTGAACGCTCCACCACCAATAGTCCATGGGCCAAGACCCGAAAAATGGGTTATTGGTACCACCTGAGGTGGCAAAACCTTTTTGGTGTCACTTTGTTTGTCGGGCATAGATATGCTTATCAAGCTATGATAGCATTTTCAAATGAGTAGCTTAGTCAAAGCAAATGAATTTTTAACCAATTTTGTCTCGTTTTTATATCCCTATACTTCCTTATACTAATCGAAACTAACCGCTATACAAAGAAGAGCACTGTCTTCTGTATGTCCACATGTGTTCTGTTGTAAACGCGGTGCGCTTTAATAGTCTTTATTCAAGGCAGCGAAGGGAATATCCAAAGGATTATGATGTCCACAGCTGTCACGCGGTGCGCTTAGTCTTTATCTAGAACAATGACATACCGTTATCATATCTTAAGTTTTCTAATAAAAGGGATTATCTATACTGTTTTTATACTACCCTCTCGTCTTGAATAGAGACTAAGCGCTGTGGACATCATAACCTTTGGATATTCCCTTCGCTGCCTTGAATAAAGACTAAGCGCACCGCGTTTACAACAGAACACCTGTGAACATACAGAAGACAATGCTGCTTTGTATAGCGCTTATTCTCGATTCAGTAGTATGGGGATATAACAACGAGACCAAACTGGTTAAAAATTCATTTATTATGACTAAGCTGCTCATTTGGAAATGCTATCATAGCTTGATAAGGATATCTATGCCCGACAAACAAAATGACACCAAAAAGGTTTTGCCACCTCAGGTGGTACCAATATCTGGCCTGGCCCATGGACTACAACGACGATCGCTACAGAAAGTATAGTTTAGTGTAGTCATTATAAACCTCGTTCGCAATCTACATTATTTTCATAATTATCACTTATTCTTTTCCCCTTTAAAGAATTTTTTGTTCTGTATACAACTATAAATGTGACTTCTGTATAGATATTCAAATAATTTTGTGTACCTTCTGCTATTAGTGTTCAAATGGGAGGCAAGTATTAAAGTCCGGGCGCGAAACACTGGTGGTACTTTCCACTCCTACACCGGGTAGCAGTGAAAAGTGCCCCCTCCATCACCCCCCGCCAGCTGCACGCCGTTTCCTACCCGTGCTGGCGGAGACGCGAAACTGCCTCCCTTCAGAACACTATTTTGAAAGTACTTAAAGGGGCCGTGATATCCAAATGCATGTTGAATTGTGTTGATTTATGATACCCTCAACATCATTTTTGCGGTGAAACGAGTATCTAGAAACATTCCATATTATATGTGCAACAATTTTTTCTTCTATTTTTTCTTCAGATTACTTGGGAATGCCCACAAAAAATCCTTCCAACCAATATTCTTGAGATGACCTCATCTGTAAATCATTGCTAAAGTACTGAAATGTTGAACCAAAGACACTGGAATACACCTTCCTCTCTACTCAGCATAACTTGCATGTTTCTGTGAAATAAATGTGACTAACAAAAGACATGGCGAGGGAATATGCAAGCCTATGCTAAGTCGAGGGGAAGGTGCATTCCAACCAGCGTTGCCAGGTCCCAACAGAGCAAAATCATCAAAAAGCATGTGAAAAATCACCAAAAGCCATAAAAAAAAAATCACCAAATTTGGAAAAGCGTTGGTAAGGCTTCAATTTCAAGACAAAATGATGTCAGTAAACCTTTTATCAATCACTCTGCGCGAGTCTCGGTGCAATTTACGGCGCGCCGTATAGACCGTTTCAATTTCGATGGCCTATTCACCTACCGCCGCTAGCGGCGCTATAACGGCCGCCATAACTGGGGGCCAACGGGGGCTCTCAGCGAGCTAGCTACCCAGCGAGTTGCACTTGCAGCTCAGCAGCCTAGCGTACCCATCGCGCATAGTTACCCGGGCGCGGCCGCATGCGCCGCCGGCGGCCGCTGGGTCGGCGACCGCCGCGCTAAAATTGTGATTGTTTTACTCACTGTGGAAAAGTCATTCAGCGGCATTTAATGCCTTTCTTTTGGATAGATTGAGTAATTCAGACATATCGATCTAAAATGAAAGCTTCAAAGGATCAGAAAAAAAAAAAACATATTGTGCAGTTGTTTGGGTGCACAAATGACAGGTGAAAAACCGGAAATGGAAGCTGCACGTCAGTGTGTGAAATTCAGACACTACTGACGCATGAATATATATCACTTACGTGAAACACAGCGGTATAAAAAATACACAGATTTTCGAAACAAACTTTGGCCTACGCCTAATAGATTCTCTATTTAATATAGGCTTAATCACTGCATATTCATATTCGTAAAATAAAGTTGTTCATTTTAGAAGAAAAGTTCAGATCAAAGATTTTGATAATTCATTTTTTTTTTAAATGCTTGGTGCAATACTTATCACAGTTAGAATACACTTCCTGGTTATACTATATGACAAACATTTAAAAGCCTACACTACAGCCAAATGAATGTTTCAAGATGTGTAAAAAATTCTTATAGGCCTATGGTAAATTTTTACTTCTTCACTAAGCGTTCAGCATTAAATTGACCATATTAAACTTAGGCCTGGAACTCTGAATTTGAGTTAATTCTTGATACAGTGATACCTATAGATATTAAACTGCTATGAATGGCGGCAAACATCCGTTTCATAAGCATAATTCATATTTAGAAAGTTTGATTTGAAAATCACTTTTGTAGATTATAATTTTAGGCGTTAGCGCGATGTTAAATTCAAGGTTACTTAGACCTTAAACAGTAGAATTTTTGGTTGTTGACATCAGGCAACGTACTAACTTTTTAAGTTTATACGGCTTAGAAACGCCTAGATTTGCCTTCAGTTTGGTTTTCTTAGTTAGGCTTGCCGGAAGTTAGTGACAACCGAAAATGATATAACTATAGGATGTAGCTAGGGTTCTAGAAGTCAATATAGGTCTAGACGGGTCTAGATCTAGTCTGGACTGTTAAATGGCTAGAATTCTAGACAAGATCTAAAAAAACGTTAGACAGACTCTACCCCGCTGGTCCGAGAAAAGCCTAAAAAGGTTTAAGTTAACTGATATTATTACTATGTTAATTGATAGCGCCATATCTACTATCTAGCTTAAGATTCTGATTCATTATTTGTATTTAATTATATCAGTTAACTGCTCAACAGTCTAGGCTCACTATCTAGACGTCTGTCTGCGCCTAGCCATAGTTCTCCCCAGGTGTTTTTATCCTCTTACACAAATGTGAATAGATCTAGTGAAGGGGCTTACACGCGAGTACCCAGGTCATTGCAAAAGAAATAGAGTCTACAAACACTCACGGATCGTACCGATATTTACCTTGAAGTTCAAGTTTGGGCTACAGCCATATACGCCATCTACCCATTCGCTCATAGTCGGTATAAGTTGTTTAATTTCATTAATTAGATAACGAAAAAAAAAAAGTAGACTCTATAGTTGTCACAAATCCAGATGCGTCGATCGCCGCCAGCGCCAGAGATAGCTAGCTGGCCGGCTGGCGCCGGGTGGTAAAAGCACTGGCTTCCGCTGGCACCCTTGCCACGCACGCAGGGCGCTTGCCGACCCGGCCTGGTTGGCCCCCAGTTATGGCGTCGCCTTAAGAGGGCGCACTTCCATGAACAGTCACTTGAATCGGTCTATACACACACTAAATGCAAAATGTGCACGATGTGTATGGATATAATCGATGAGTGTTTATGTACGTGTGGTCAGTGGTGTTGAGTGTCAAAAAAAAAAGGCACATGTATGTTTCTACAGGAAATGAGGGGAAAATTTCGGGCAAAATGCATTTTTGTTTTCAATTAGTGTGATTATTTTTCATTGGTCTTAAAATCACCAAAAAATTACCAAAAATCACCAAATTTTGATTTGGTTACAATGCTAAAATTCTGTCACCAAACAACTTCAAAATCACCAAATTTCACCCTTTTTGGCTCCCGAAATGACCATCTGGCAACACTGATTCCAACTGATTGTCTTTTGTTAAACATTTCAGTACATAAATCAACACAAATCAACATGCATTTGGATTTCAGGGCCCCTTTAATAACAAATTATTTGGATATCTATACAGGAACATTCGTAGTTGTGTAGAGATCAGTAGATTTTTATCTTGAAAAGAGCAAGATTTCATCTTGAAAAGAGGGTAAGTGAAAATTATAAACAAATCAAGTAGATTGTGAACAAGGATGGCACTTACAACGCAACAGTATATTCTTATTGTGAGAGTCATCTTTTGCGGAGTGATGAACGACACTCCGAGAGGATACGAAAAAGACAGCAAATAAACACAGACACAAACGAGGCTGGTAACGGATCGTGCGTTTCTCTTTAATTACAAAGAGGAAATCAGTGGTCGCATAAAGGTACATGAAATATCTTGTACCAACTCGAAGGATGCGATCATACCTACCTAGCATCACGTTGCCAATACGAGAAACATCGCTCAGTGATGCGACAAGATAAGTTCGATCGGATGTTGGCATGTAAGTTTTAAGGCAGCAAACACACCACACCTCGCAGAAAACACACAACGCAAATTGCTTTATTAGGCTCGCACAGAAACACAAAAGAGGCCATGAGACAGCAGTAAAGATCTTCTGATTTATTGATCTGATTCTGATTTATTGATCGGCATAGCGACCACTGATCTCATTAGGTATAGATGGCGCTTTGCATTTCTGGGGGGAGGCGCTCGGCACAAAAGGAGGCACTGATTCCTTAATGAGTATAAAGTCTGAAGGGAGGCAGCTTCACCTAAATCCGTAGTAATGAGGGCCCTAAATTCCTAAAATTTTAGGAATGCCGGCCAGGTGCGGGCTCGCAGCTCTGGTGTCGCTTGCCACTGCTACACAGTTACTTGTGCTGAGATAGCGCTAGCACTAGTACTAGCACCGAACTTGAAACCCGACCTGAAATGTCGAGCATATACCGTTAAAAAACGAACAACAACAACAACAACAACAACAACAACAACAACAACAAAAAACCACGCAATTTTTTTTTTTTTTTTTTTATAATTTCCACCGATTTCGGCAGGTAGATAGGCTTTACATTTGCCAAACAGATATCACCATAATGTCAAACCCGCTTCCCCGTCCCTCCCTGGGAGGGGAAAATGGGGGCTCAAAAGACCCTAAATGAAGTAATCTTTAGAATGGAATGCATACTCGGTCACGTACATTAACAAGTAAACAGGACCTATTTGGGAGAGCGCGAACGAACTTTAGGCCAAAGTTCACACTTTCATACTTGAAATTGCGTCATCAAAGATTTGCCGAATGAAATAGCACGTTGTGAATTGATGAGAGTATTGCCTAACAATATCTTTTAATGGAAATTGCCATAAACATCAGTGTTTCCTTGGAAAATTGAAGGTGCAATAACAACACTCTGCTCGTTTATGTGTGTGTGTGTGTGTGTGCGTGTGCCGGTATAAAGACTACTTTTGCTATTGAGTACTATGATCACAGAACAAATAACAATGAAGCGCCATACTAGTGCACTGTTTACAAAGTAACACTATTTGCCATTATGTTTCCTTGAACAGTCTTTATTTTGCAATATTACAGTACTTTACACGCATTTTGTAGCTGTTAGATCGACAACGGAATCAGTAAATTTTCTATCATTTGAATTCAGTGTGCTGCGTAAAGTACAGAAGATACAGACTTCGAAAAAGAATTATCAAATACAAGCCTGGATTGGCGGCTTTCAAATTTGGAAGCCTTTCTGGTGAAGTTCCACCAAAGGTGAACATCAACATGTTCGGGGAAATGTCTGCCGGCAAATCGTGTCTCATCAACTCTATAAACTTTGCCCTCACCGGTAAGTACCACTGCTTTTAAACTGTCATTTTTCCACTCAGGACGTAATGAAGAATATACCAAGTAAACTAAGTAGTGGACAATTTATCGAAGCAGTCATGATAATTCCTGTACTTGTTTACCAACCAAAGTCAATTTTTTAATAGTCTGCAACTTTCAGTATTTAATCATTTTACTTATAGCATGTGGACTGTAAAGTCACTAATACAATACTCAATATTGTTCAGCTGCAATCTGTACAGGCATCTTCTTAGAGTAGCAGTCCTTCTGCATATTTCCCCAGGTAATCATTTGCAGTTGTGCAATATATATCTATGTGATATATCATGTATATCATATACATTATGTATGAATTCTAATCATATACATGTATATATTTATCGAAATATAAATTACTATATAGAGAGCTGATTTGCACATTAGTTCCTTTCTTGAAATCATGTGTATTGTGACCTGTGCATTGATATCCTCTGTTACGTAATACTGAATTGAATTTTGATTTCAATGTATGGATACGATTCGAAAGAAAACGAAAAAAAAAAAAACCCGAACAAATAAAAAACTGATCTTAGACAAACAATGACTCTTTGTTTATTGACAGGAGAATATCAGGGAGCGACAGAAGAGGGGCACGAACTTCACGCAGGAGGGAAGACAACGGATCGCTTCCATCTTAAACTTACTGACAAAATCGACTTGATTGACACTCGCGGGTTACCGGACTTCTCTGACTGCCATATGGAGCGTCTTACCGAGGAGTGCAGTGAGTATAGAGTGCATGGGTACGTTAGGACTTCTTGGAATACAGTGTACTAATTTTTGTGTGTGTGTGTGTGTGTGTGTGTGTGTGCTTTCCTTTGGGATAGTAAACGCGCTTTCATTATTATTCTTATTCATGACAACGTGTAAGCATTGAAAATTATTCTTTTTTTTTTCCTGCACTGCCAAAAAGAG
The DNA here is from genome assembly GCA_033980235.1 of Diadema setosum. Taxonomy (NCBI): domain Eukaryota; kingdom Metazoa; phylum Echinodermata; class Echinoidea; order Diadematoida; family Diadematidae; genus Diadema; species Diadema setosum. The sequence goes on from CM067074.1 coordinate 24,052,755, forward strand.
ACTAAAGCAATTTAATCGAGTTACTTTCTTTTATTTCCATCTTGGTTCCAACATGCGCTGTTTCGTCAATGTAAATGCACTAACTTTTTAAATAGATTTCCGAGATAGATTGTACTTGAATTTGAACGTGGTTATGGACATAATCTTTCAAAGTTAGATATATGTAAACTTTGATATAAATGGTATTTCTTGACTACGACGTAAACAACAGTGCCCACTGGCAGTACGATGTCAAAGAAGGGCCAGATTTTGAATGAATGAGATACGCCAGATAAGCCAAAATATAGTCATTGTCCAATGCGTAAATGAATACACAGTGGGAGTATGTATTCAAAAGATGGATAAATATAAATATGAATATGATAGCTGTTTATTTATTTATTTATTTATTTATTTATTTATTTATTAATTCTTCTTTAAAAGCAGGGTAGTTCCAGTCAATGCCACAAAAGCCTGCTTTACAAGGGAGCACTGCTTTGATATGCATTACATTACATGTGCACACAATACAAAACAAGAACATAACGTGCATGGATATGATACAGCTAAAGAACAGTTGGTTCGTAAGAACATAAAACACATAAGAAAGGTTCATGTTAAAGGTTCAATTTCAAATTTAATGTTCGTTTTTTCCAGGAAATATTGTCCAATGTATTGAGTGTACCCCATTTCCACACGCTTCTCTTTAACGTGGGTTCCTCTTTTCCATCAACGCCATTATTTTGAACTAGTTCTATGTTATATGCATTTTTTTTGTTATACATTGCGTGTATATATATATATATATATATATATATATATAGTGCTTTCTTCGAATTTGTACAACAAACATGTGTTATTGGAAATCAAATTTCATTTGAATTGAATTAAATGGAATTTCCTATCATAAACTAAATATTGAATAACCAGTAGTAACTGGTAATTGAATTTAGAATTAAAATAGGCGGATGGAAGTAAATGATTAATTTATATGTGATGTAATTGTGAGGGTAGAACCTAGAACCTTCTTTTTTCTAACCACAGGTCATATCTGAGGTACAAAAGGTCAAAAATAAAAGAATTTTATTTACTATGAAGTGTCAAATAATGGTGTTACGAAACCTGTTGAGACATAATTCACGATATAGCATTATTCATCTTTATGTATTGTATCGATTTACATTTGAATTAATGTTGAAAGTAAACTGAGGCTCTATATCATGTCTGCTTCTCGTCCTCGCTCTATCCTTGTTCTTTTCGTCCTTGCTCGACGATCGGCCTCTGTCATCGTGCCATCCTTGCTACTTTACTTTCTCCTGCTTCTCGTTTTCTGCTGACTATTTCTCCCCCACGCTTCTTTTCATTTCTGCTCGCTTGCACTTTCGTCTCACCTTCCCTCGAGATTTCTCTGACTCTGCAACTTCCGCGTCCGCGAGCAGTGGCCTCGTGTCGTAAAAAGCAAGGACGCCGCATGCGACCTCGCTCTAAAGCCCAGCTCACACCTTTGCGGTTTTAGCTGCGTATAGCTGCGTCAGTCGAACGCAGCCTTAAAGCAGCCTAACGCAGCACTCCGCGGCAAAATATTTTTGTAGCAGTCACACTGTTGCGTTGTAGCTCGTATATTTTGTGCAAAATGGTTGCCTACGGTTGCCTTAATTTGCTTTTCACCTCGCTCCAGCTCGCTTTTGCTCGTAACAGTACGATTCAGTACGAAGATTGCTCGCCCTGTTGCGCGTGTACCTCGTTCGCCACTCGTTCGTTGCTCGCTGGCATCTCGCACTAGCTCGTAGCAGCTCGCATGAACTCGTTTCTCCTCGTTTCACTGCTCATCCACTCGACTGTTGCTCGTGCCTGCTCGATCCGCTGCGTATCAGTTCGCCCTGCTGCGTATTAGCTCGTAGAGAGCTTCACTGGTATATAATTTTTGACATTTTACAGTTACGGGGGGCACAAGGACTTTTTGGTTCAAATTCTTCAAAAAGCACTAAATTTGGTACAGGTGTTGCCAAAACCATACTATTTCAATTTTTGATGGCCGCCAAGAAGGGCGCCCTGAGGCCATATTGGCCAAATCCAATATGGCTGCCATCTGAAATTCAAAAGTCACTTCCATTGTTTAAAAAGGTAAACATTTCACAATAATTTTCAAAATCTGTATTATACGTTTTCTGGGTCAATGAAATCGATTCTCAATGTCGTTTTCTTGGTCTGAAGTCAGCTTTTCCTTATACAGGGTCACCCTTAATGTCGCTTTGGGTCAGGACATTATTTTCACTACAGGTTATTTCAAAATGGCTTGCCTACGGTCACTATAACAGGAAAAACAACCTTGCTCATTACCTGCAGGTGTTGTGGACTGAACAGAGCATATTACTGTGTTTAAAAAAAATTCTTTTCAGCAATACACATTGTGTGGTAATACAATTCTGAGAAGAAAAAAAAAAGATTTTCCACAAAACCTACAATAACAGCGGGAAACTCAGTTTGAGATTTTTTTAAAAACTGATATGTTTGAATCTGATGTTGCTGAAAGCACACAATCATTCCAAAAGCTTCATGATTTGATAAGCATATTGTGTTTCTTAGTCAACTAAAGTGAATTTTAATTAAATCTAACTAGATTTTGTGTGAACAGATGTATACGCAGTCATAGCGAGCTAAAGCGAGCAGCATCGAACAGAATCGAGGAGGAACGAGGTAAGGCGAGGATGAACGAGGGGGAGCGAGCGACGGACGAGCTAGATTCGCAATGAAGCGAGTTACATCCGCAACGGTCCTTGCTAATGCGAGCAGAGTACTAGGAGTAGAGTGAGGTGATGCGAGGTAAAGCGAGGTAACGCGAACTAAAGCGAGGTAAGTCGAGGTGAAGCGAGCAGGTATCGTAACCATACGCAGTGAAACGCAGTTCAAAGTAAAGCTGCGTTGGCCTGCGTTAAGCAGCTCGTTGTCGCTCGCCCTTGCTCGTCCTTGCTCGCATTAGCTGGTTGTCCCTCGTCTTAGCTCGTGTGGATTTTGATCTTGCGTTCAGTTGCGGATGTTTGAAAAAATTTCAAACTAGCGAGCTAGAACGCAAAGCCTCTGCGTTAGTCTGCGTATTGACCTCGTATTAGCTCGTTTCATTGCGTAGTGCTGCGTTGGGCTGCGTTAGACTGCGTTCGGGCAATACGCAGCTGAACGCAAGCTCAAAACGCAAAGGTGTGAGCTAGGCTTTAAGCCCCAGTCACATAATGCTCTGCGTCCGGCGTTACGTCCAAAAAAGTCATTTCTATTGCGGACTCCCGCGGATCCTTTGCCGTCACTAAAAAATTTATTCAAAACATACCGAGAAAAAGTGCGGGTGATACGGACAAATACGATCAGATGCGAATACTTGCGTCCACTTGCGGATATTCTTACGAATTTGGCACATGATAGTTCTGAACACTTGCGGAGAGTTGCGGATATTTTCGGATAGTTAGGGATAGTTACAGATTGTTATAGATAATTATGGACAGTATTGTTTTCTGTGACGATCCCTGATAAGTCAGTGTGTTATGACAGCAAGGTTATCACATAGTGGACTGTCTTACATTGTGCACTGGCATGACTGGGGAAAACTGAAATTCAATCACGTACAATTTGTGAAAAAATCGTAATCCTTTAATTTGCTTTGCAATGATAAAAGATATATATGAAATTTTTGAACTTGAGGTTTAAATTTTATTTGTGCAACTCAAATATGAACGAGATATGAAACTCGTCAGACTGACGAGTTAGGTGATACGCTTGGGGTTATCAGATGTCGGTCCTCTGTGATCGACAAAGAAAAGAATGTGATATAGGCACCTTGAAGTTATAATTGAGTTTGCATGCAAAACCGTTTCCCTAACCTCTCGGCCACGGGACATCCACGGAAATGGTAAGGCAAAAAAGAAATGTATAGATATTACAGGGAGAAAAGTCAATGCCCACTCAACCAACGTGGCCGCGTGAACATGTATTGCATTGCTAGACGGAAATGCGGCCTTGTAACTACTGATGTCGCTATGCCATTTCTGGCAACTTGGGAAAAATACGTGCCGTAAACATAAAACCTATAATCGGCTGGTTTTGATACCTTGCCTTTAATCACAATTTTCAGTGTGATGACGTCATCAAAGTACAAAACAATGATGTGGTCTTGAAAGACAATTGTTCAAAGTACAACACCTTCGTCGTCGTCATTACATATTATGATCAGTTTGACAAAGTCAGCCTGCAAAATTTTGCAGCAGTCGAAGCAATATGGTCTCCAACACAAAAAAAAAGAGGGATATGGTGTGTGTGTGTGTGTCTGTGTGTGTGTATAGGTGCGTTTATATACGAATGTGATTTCTACATGGACGAATATGTAATACAAAATTGAAGAAAAAAAAGTAAAATAGCTAAGTATTTTGTTTCGAGATCTTGTGGGGTTCGAACCCGCACGTGTGCAACCTCACGTCTCTGAGACGTCACCTTTAACCACTCGGCCATACGTCTCGACGAGAAAAAAAAGAGGAACGTAAACTTATGTATGTGAAAGATGAATCAGGAATCGTTTTGTCCACATTCCATTCTCATTTTCAGTTTTAAACTGCAAAATTGTCAAACTAATGAGGAGATTTCAAAGAATAACATGCATGATTACTGCAGCTTATTGTCTCAGTTACCACACACTTAAGTTACAGAGGAAATGGAGCAAAATCATCTGAGATAAAGGTGCTTAAACGTTGTCAAGTCAATGCACATTAAAAAAAAAATCACCTCCCATAGACATAACACGTAAACTTGTCTGATTTTGAGTCTTTACCTTTAATAACAATTTGAAGTATGATGGTAAGTCTTCTCGAACCAAGAGTGTGGAACGTAAGCTTCTACGTGAAAGATGAATCATGACGATCACCCGTGACCGACACATCTTCAAAGGGATCAGTTATTAGAAGTGGAAGCCCTCGTGCCAAGCATATTGTCTCAGCAATTCCAAAGCAATGATACCCTTACATTTATGCATACCATAATTTCCCTCTGAAATCAATGGTAGGTATATTCATGGACAATTGCTTGCCTTGTCCATAAACTTTGCTTTACAAACTTTCAGTGAAACGTGTCATAACATAATTCTGTAACTCCATTAGCAGGGATTGACTTCATAAAGAAAGATATATCAAATTGAACGCTTAGCGCGTATAACTAAGGGGGATTTTAGCCTGATGCTCTGTTCTTCACTGCTCAGATACCAACAACACTCATTACCTACGGCTACGTATAGAGAAACAGCCATGACGAAAATGAGTTATTCCTTTTCTTTGGCAGATAGACACACAACCCCTTTAAACCACACTATAATTGACATGGAGGGACATGAAAAAGTTCATTACTACTACTAAACAGTGATGCCTTCTACTCATGTGGCACAAGATACCTCTATAGCAACATTAAAACCTGTCTACAACTCCGTTATTGCGTCAAACAATAACATCCTGGAATTTCAAAGAGATGAGCGAGACGCCATACACCTGGCCTAGAGTTAATTCATTCAGTTGCCATTCCTACTCCAGTTGAGTTATGCAAATTATTTTCCGACCTGTCTTGTGACAATATAACAGGAACAAACGTAGAGAAAAGGAAAGGTGGCAAGCGGGGCACTGTACCAAGGGCAGTTTAAACAATACGTATGATAAATGAAGCAAATCCAACCTCCAGCCTCCGACAAAAAAAAAAAAAAAAAGGAACTTGAGCGACTGTGTGTCGTGGGGTAGTATAATTGATAAGATAATACGATAATCGATCGGAATAAAGCTGAACTGCCAAAAGAAACACAAAGAAAGAGAGAGAGAAAAAAAAATGATAGCGTCCTGCGGGTCTCGAACATCTCGTCCTAAGGTAGTGCATAATGACCATGCAGCGCGCTAAGTGACAGCCACACGGCTGTACCGAAGATTGGATGTGAAATTTATCTTTATTATATATATATATATATATATATATATATATATATACATATATATATATATATATATATACATATATATATATATATATATATCTAAAATATTTATACCATATACAACATGAAAAAGTTCATTACTACTACTAAACAGTGATGCTTTCCATTCATGTGGCACAAGATACCTCTATAGCAACATATAACCTGTCTACAACTCCGTTATTGGGTCAAACAATAACAACTTGGAATTTCAAAGAGATGAGCGAGACGCCATACACCTGGACTAGAGTTAATCAATTCAGCTCCCATTCCTGCAAGTTATTTAAACGTACATGTTCCTACCTATCCTGTTACAGTATAACAATAACCAATGAAGAGAAAAGGAAAGAGCACACGAAAGGTGGCAAGCGGGACACTGTAACAAGGGGCAATTTACAACATTAAGTGTGACAAAATTAATGAAGCAAACCCAATCTCCAAACTCCAATAAAAAACAAGGGAAATAGAGCAGCCGTGTTCACGGGTTACGTACACTTGATAAAATAATACGATAAATGACATCGGAGTAAAGCTGAACTGCCGAAAAAAAAAGAGAAAAAAAAAGAAAGAACGGATAAAAGTCCTGCGGGAGTCGAACCTCTCGCCTTCCGGTATGGCATTATGAACAACCAGCGCGCTAACCGATTATGCCACATGGCTGTCCTGAAGATCGAGTGCGAAACTTAAATCTAAATACTATCGTGACAGTGTTGACTTGTGATGGCGCTATTCAACTTCCCACAAGTGGCAGCGTGGATTCGATCAATATACAGTTGCAAAGAAAAATTGGGAATCGTTCCGTACAGATTGCATTCTCATTTTCAGTTTTAAATTGCAAAATTGTCAACCTGATGAAGAGATTTGAAAACATAAAATGCATGATTACTAAAGCTTATTGTCTCAGCTACAACATATTTATGTTTCAGAGGAAATGGAGTAAAATCAGATGAGGCAAAGGTGCTTAAACGTTGTCAAGTCAATGCATGGTTTAAAAAAAAATCACCTCCCATAGACATAACACGTAAACTTGTCTGATTTTGAGTCTTTACCTTTAATCACAATTTCTAGTATGATGACGTCATCATATTTCAAAACCATCACATGGACTTGAAAGGTAAATGTTCAAAGTGCAACATATCTGAATTTGGGGTAATATTGAGCTTAAACAACAGAGATACGAGCAAATGAATGTCAGAAACAGTACCTCAAAAAAATCAATTCCAATTTTTTGATTTAAAATGACGATATGATGACGTCATCGCGTTTTCCTGGCAATACTGATACTTGGAATGTTATTTACAATTCATATACTTTTGTAATATATGCAATAGAAATATAGGGTCAACGGACGATTTAAAGAGCTATGGCGAAATAAACAAAGACATGTTTTTTCACCATATTTGCAGAAAGACGCGCACGCGGAATTTCAACTTTGACGCCAGTGCATTCCTTTGTTATAGGTCGAAATCGATCGGAAATCAATGGATATTATTACTCAAAGTATCAGGAATCCAAATCAGTCAAAAAAATTGCATTTTCATGTTGCTTACGGGCTCTGCGCGCGAAATTGCGCGGACGGACGCGCACGCGAGAAAATGTTTGAAACGCTTAAAATTGTCTGAAACTTCGAGATTTCCCATTGGGAAGTCGTTTTGAGCCTTTTAAAATTTTGACGCGCGCTTACGCGCGCGTAATGATGACCTGTGTAACTAGCCTTAAAAAGTAAGATAGAGCGTGACCTGAACTTCATGTCCACCGAAAATGATACAGAAATGACATCTAGTTATGAAGTTATGATCGATCATGTGACAAGGTCCGAAGATCACAAAATGGCGCCTAGATGACGTCATAGATATGTTACTGTCATGAAAACCTTATTGTAGCTAGATTTTGTCATGAGACATGTTGACTGAAAATGTCATGTTATTTCGTAATGTCATTCTTGAGATATTGACGACACAAAATTGTCCAGAAAGAAAGAAGAATAAAAAAAAATAAAGAGAGATTTTGACAATCACAATAGGTGATACGCTGATAGCGTATCACCTAAATAAACTTCATAAATTTAAAGAATACATAACATAATTATACCACAAATATAATACAATACAGCTCGATAAGTTAAACATTAGAGTAAGAAAATAATTACTTACAGTCATGGAATAGACAAACTGTGGTTACGCTGTCGTTGTGCAGTATATTCATGACTTATTGGGTTTTGTTAAGGAGATTTTTATAATAAAGTAATGCTTATTAAATTTCCAGAAAAAAAAAAAGACATCAAGACATTCAAACACCCCTCCCACACCCAAGCACTGTATTATATACAAAAAATGTAATACACATTCCATGGAGCGTAAAGTGGGTAAGACTATAGAGAAATACCAAATTCGTTCTCATTTTTTCAAGTTGATTTATTTCATTTCCATCAAACAAAATAATTAGAAATACAATGAAACACTCGAATACACAGATGTCATGAAATCAGTACCACAATGCGATGAACAGAATAACATTGTAAAAGAGATACAGGTAAATTATCAACAGAGATACAAATAACTGTTACGTCACTGTGGTGAATGCATAAACAATATTGCTGGAAATGGAGGGGACTGCTAAAAAACAGGGCTTGTAGAATACAGTCCCCTCATACAGAAAAAAATATAATAGCAAACAACAACAACAACAACAACAATTTCCCTTAACGGTAGTAAAAAAAAAGACAGACAGAGTAATACACACATACATGCACACATACCAACTCACATTAACAAACAGAAAGAGGCTCTCTTGTTAGGAAAGATTGATGAGAGGATAGAAAGATAGTACGGGAGGTAGGAAGTCCGAGGTGGACGGGGGGGGGGGGGGGGGGAGGAGAGGGAAATGGTGGGCACTGGAGGCACAGGTTCGCTGATAAACAAAGAGTAGTGAGGTTACCGACGCACAGACGATTTTGAAAATCAAAAGTAAAAAAAAAAGAAAGAATTATTCATTTTGCTGCATAGGAAGTTTTTGAATAATTCTTTAACTTTAAAGAAAATGTATTAAGAATTAAAGCTTCTTTTACATTATTATCAAAAGAATTCCAGAATTTTGGTCCAGAAAAGGAGAATAAAGATTTTGTAAAAACCGTCCTAGTCAAAGGCAAATGATATTCATGGGATTGACGGGTTGGATATGCATTCAGTTTCATTCTTTAAGAACATGGAATCAAACACAAGGGGGAGAGAATGGTTGGTGAGTTTATACATGAATTGTCCTAATTGCAAACGATAAAGGTCAAATTTTCAAAATATTATTTTCGTGAAATAAATTATAAGTATGACTTCTCCACGATTCGTGACAAATGATATGAAGAGCTTTTTTCTGTAATAATAGTATTCCTTCTGTATATTTAGAAAAAGTGTTTCCCCATGCGAGTATACCATAGTTTAAGTAAGGTAGTATCAAAGCAGAATATAACATAAAATGTAAATTTTGGGAAGATAAAATTTAACTTTGTTTATAATACCTATATTCCTTGAAATAACACGACAAACAAAATCAATATGCAAACCCCAGGTAAGTTTATTGTCCAGAATCAAACCTAGAAATTTGATGGAGGAGACTTCGTCTATGACCGTGTCTTCCAGGAAAACGTTTCTCGGTAGATTTTCTAGCGAATTACTGAACAGCATGCATTTTTTCTTGCAGTTTTTTTTTTTGCAAATTTATTGACAGTTTGTTCGCTCTTATCCTATGGAGTAACTTCGTTAATTCACAGTTTAAAGGTCCAGTTTACCTTTGGGAGCAGTGATTTCATAAATGTTCAAGATATCACATTTGATGCATATGTGTAGGTCTGTTGTATCATAAAACATCCTACCATATGAAATATTTGCAATGAAACCTGAAATATAAGGAGATATCAGGGTTTTTCTCAATAAACCGTAACTGTATACGGTTTAGTCTGGAAACATTCTTATTATAACTATTGTTCACATTTTGTGTATTTAACAACACTTAACATCGATTATACGGATTCAAATTTTGACAGTGGTTGTTTCTATCCGTAACTCACATTTTAGAACTATTTTAGAGCACTAATGCTTTCATCTGCAAATGGTAAATTATGCCTTTAAAGTATCATGTGTTAATCGATCAGAATCAGAATCAGATAAAACACATTATTATCATCCGCAAATAATAAGAAAGAGAGGATGTTTGAAGAATTTGACATGTCATTGACATAGAGAATTTTGACATGGACATAGAGAATTTTATATAGTTATCGCTGTCACTCACCTTTCCCGGCCAGAAAAGTGAATGAAATGCTCTCACCCCATCCCCTACATAGAGAATTTTGACATACCATTGACATAGAGAATTTTATATAGTTATCGCTGTCACACACCTTTCCCGGCCAGAAAAGTGAATGAAATGCTGTCACCCCTTCCCGTAATCAAAATATTGCCTTTTCGAAAAATATACATTCAAAGAGTGCAAGAAAAAAAAAAAAAGTTCAGCACCAAGGGTCAACCGATGTCATGAGTATATGGGTGCCACCTAAAATGACCATTTGTGGTAGAAATGTCATAATTTGACCATGCCGTTCTGCCTCTCCACTGCTCCGACTGTATTGTAGCATTCCTTCAGGTAAATGCGCTGCAGCTTGGCAACACGAGTTGTGTGGCTTCCCACGAGTCTCTGTGTTCCAATGCGAGTGGAAAACGGAAAACGTCGAAGGACGTAATATTCCGCAGCATCCGTAACTGTCCGCAAATATACGTAAGCGGACGAAAGTGTTGATATACGTTAACTTGCGATTACTTTCGGATACTTACGGTGGAAGTAAACGAACGCAAACGGACGGGAGGTAAAATTTTTTGCGGATGGTCTGCGTCCAGGCTAAGGATAGTTACGTTCAGTTACGGATAATTACGTTTGGTTACGGTTACTTGCGAAAGTCTGCATCCGTAGAATCCCTCTGCGAAATTTTGAACATTTCAAAATTTCGCAGGCTTGGCGCCGTCATTTTGCGTTTCTTTACGGATGAGTTACGGACAGTTACGTCTACATACGTCCCTGCGGATGCCTGCGTCCACGCTGCGTCCCCCTGCGTCTACTCATTCGTATCTATCCGCGGCGGACGTAACCCATCGCAAAGCACTGTGTGACTGGGGCATTACGTAACGAAAGGACGCGTCCGCATGCGACCTCGCTCTTACGTAACGAAGGGACGCGTCCGTATGCGACCCCAGCTAAGGACAGGGTCGCGTGAGGACAGGGACACGTAAGGCCACGCCTTCGTCCTCATAATAATGGACGGCGACAGCTGGCCGTAAGGTCAGATTGCTTTCTCCCAGCAAGGCCACTCTCGCGGCCGCTAACAGGTGACCTCAGTATATATAGACTTGTTTATGCCTAGTTGAGGAGTCTTTTCGTTTAGGAGTTTCAGCATGTAGATCAATAAGTTTTGTTCGTTGTAATGTTCGTGGTGGAAATAACTTTCTTCACAAATAAATTGGACAAACTCAATATGATGCCTCCCGTGGTCTTTGTGACTTGTGACTCTAATACTTCTTGTTCCGCAAGACCTTACAATTAATTACATAATTTCCAGTACACTGGCTAAACCGTAGGCACGCTTACTAACCACATAACGGATTTTGAGGAGAGTAAGCGAGGAACGGAAGCTAAGTACCCTCAGCATACCAATCGCCCTCTCTATACCAAAATTTCGTTACAATATCAGTAGAGTTTTTTCTTGCATGAGAAATGGTAATCACCAGCGACAATGTATAGGGTCACTTAACCCCATCAACATAGTGAAGTTCCATTTTTGTGTTTGTGTGTAGTCAGCGTAAAAAAAAAAGTTCAAGAAAAATAAAGAGAATAATAAGAAAATTTTTGCTTCTTTTGACCATAACTTCAAAATGTACCTTTATATGTAGTAACCAATACATCATTCAAAAGGTATTATTTTGTACTCTATGACAGAGACCGCACTTCAAAATCATCAAAAATAGACCTATCGGTTTTTGCGAACAAACTCGTCAGATATGTGCACTTATTTTTCAACAATCATGACCCCGACAAATATATACAAATATACACAAAAAATATATACACTGATATGTTTTTACATATTACTCATTATATGTATTCTATATATGTATGTCCTTTATCTCCTTCACTTTCTCTTCCTTCCGCGCCTAGACCACTCTGCAGGGTGGATTTGACGCTATATAAATCATATCAATTATTATCATTATTATATGTATATATATATAATTATATATATATATATATATATATATATATATATATATATATATATGATCCTGCATCACAAAATAAACACAAAGTCGTTAGGCATGAAATTTTAGTTAAGTTCATATTCTGAAAGAGCAGACTCTAAGATTTCAAATGATGTATAACGTAACTCTAAATACTGAAAAGAAAGCACACACTCCGGAAAAGTATGAACTGAGAAAAGAGGCTATGAAGCACAGGGTCAATTGAAGTGTTTAATCTTTACCTAGCCGTGCAAGTTGTGTAATGAAAGGGACAAAACACAGGATGTAATAACAACAATGAAGGGATTATAAAATTAAGCGGAATATGGGCATGCTCTATCTGTCTATTAAAACATTCTGTCCATGATTAATGCCAACTTTCAAAGTAGTAGTATCATCCATTCAAATGTAATTAGACTTGAAAGTGAACAGTGTGAAAACGATTTCAAGAAATGAAAGGGCCCTCTAAGATATACCTGATCATTCTACACTCACCCCAAAAAGGGTGGTAGAAAAACTTCTGAAGACACACTTTCCCATTCATGTTATGATCCCAAACTAAAGAAGTGTAGAAGGATAGCTCTTTCAGAAAATATGAAAAATTCAACATTGTCTCGGTTGACCCATTTCACCGTCCTTTTTTGAGCAAAATCAAGGGCTGCGACTTTTTGTTTGTTTTCTGATGCACGGTCACATATATATATATATATATATATATAGGAGGTTGTTATCCAAATCTGAGAAATGCTGTTCGCTGACGACGCTGCATTGGTATCGAACAAAGAAGCGGGATTGCAGAGGCTAATTGATAGTTTGTCCCATGCCTGTAAATAATTTGGACTCACCATCAGCCTGAAAAGACTAAGATCTTGACCCAAGGCTCGTGACTCTCATTCAGACATCTACATTCCTGACATGCATCTGAAAGAATTGTTCTCCTTCACAAACCTTGGTTCGACTGTCTCCAATTCCCTCTCCCTTGACAATGAGATTACATGAGATGAGACGACAATGAAAGCTACCGCAGTCATGGCCAAACTGAACAAGCGCGTATGGAACAATTCAACAGACCAGTATAACACCAAGATCCGCTTTTACCAAGCCTGCGTCCTCAGCACCCTGCTATACGGCCCTGAGTCCTGGGCAATATAATATGCTGGCCAGAAGAAGATGCTCATCACCTTCCACCTCCGCTACCTCACACGACTCCTGCACATAAAGTGGCAGGATAGGGTGACACACGCAGAGGTCATCAAACGTGCCGGCATTCTCAGCATGTTTTCGCTCCCTAGCCAGAGACGCCTGAAGTGGTTGAGTCACGTGCGTCGAATGGAACCTGGTCGCATCCCAAATGACATGATGTATGGAGAGCTATGCGAGGGGTGCAATCCCATGAGAAGGCCGCATCTTCTTTTCAAAGACGTGTGCAAGCGAAATGAAGATATTTGACATCAACACCAGCACGTAGGGAGGTAAAGCTGACAATGGTCTGCTGTGGAGAGGCACTGTCAGAGAGGGTGTCAAGAGGGCAGCTGAAGCTGCAAAGCACATACAGCAGACCGACAAGAGATCCAGGAGGAAGGGCAGCCTCAGTTTCAGCCCTAACAGACATCATCGGCTGCATGTGCTCCAGAGATTGTCACTCAATAGTGGGATTTTACAGCCACTCAAGGCGGTGCAAACTTCTTGCCTATATAGTGCTACGCCATCGTTTCTCGAGACGAATGGATGCCAACAATATTTAATAAGTATTTTCATGCCTCCCGAGTACGACGTGAAAGCATTTCTATCTGACATCATGCTAATACTTGCACTAGATCCTGTTTAAAGAGGAGTTCCATATCGTAGGTAATTTCTTTGTTGAAAATCAGCCCACCCTTGAACATATGGAGTAAATCTTAAACCTAGTGTGAGTACAATAACTTAACTACAGAAATAATCGAGGTGTATGTCATGTAGCTTGTGCAATAGCGTACCAAGTGTTTCAAAGATTATTTCATGGCTATTCGTATCACAAAGGAGCAGCTGTTTTACGTACTGTGAATTTAGTATATGCGTTAATAGGGATTCAGTTTTCCATGTGGTCACATTGAGGGCAACTCGATATTTCAACACAGTCTTGTTTAATTTCAACAGCGTTGCCCTAAGACTGACTTAAGGTTTCAGAAAAGTCCCGATTTGAAAGTGACTAATCGATGGACACTAGAAATAATTTGCATTTTTGGTTGTTATCAAACGAACGATTGAAGGAGAACACGCAGGCCCTATCTTGAAATGACTACTGTCTTTCTGTGTTCCCATTAATCTTGCGTCATAAAAAGGCCATTTGCACCCTGCAAATAGACTAAACTGCTCTATACTAAAAAGCCCTAATCTTGAGCAATATGTCACGCAATCAAACTGTAAGTGCCACAAATGCAAGATGTTATGTACAGTACTGCTGTGCACTACCATTAAAACAAACAGGGTTATAACGAAATTTCGTCATAGCGAAGTAAAATTTCTGGTCCCAAAATTATCGCCATTAAAGTCTATGGTACAAAATTCGATTATTACGAGTTAAAGTGAAATTGTTGTGAGAGCGAAGTCTTTTCGGAGCGCCACTGACAAAGAAAAAACAACAGAAATGTTCTCCGTTATATAACGAAATGCGGATCGCTTTCGAAAATACGCAGCGGGACAAGCATTTGTAACGTCTCTGCATGGGCAAACTCTTCATATCACGTCGCTGCGTGTTCACTCCGTGTGCCACGCACAGTTTCTGAGGGAAACTTGCGTTATTGTAAGACAGTAACCTGGAATTAGAGAAGGTTCGTTTTACTGTTCTGAAGGTTCTTTATTACGAAAGACACAGATTTTGATACACCAAAACGTCCATTAGTTCGGAAATGGACTAGGGTTTGTTATTTCGAACATTTTGGCGTTATTCCTGTTTCTATCTCTGCTGATACGGTGCGTAAACTTATCTCCTCATCTCCAAATATGAATTTGTTCACTTGACCCTATGCCAGTGTGGTTGCTGAAGGAGTGCATGGACACGTTTCTATCTTACATTGTGTCTATAGGTCATCATTACATTCTGGTGAATTCCCATCATGTCTTAAGGAAGCGATTGTCACTCCTTTAATTAAGAAGTCTAACCTGGATCGAGACGATTTAAAGAACTATCGACCTGTGTCGAACCTACCCTTCCTGTCAAAGATAATAGAAAAGGCAGCACTGGCCCGGGTTTCAGAGCGCCTGAAACTGAACGACCTGAACAATGATTGTCAGTCTGCGTATCGACAACATCATGTTACCCGCCCTTCATCTGGAAATAAGGAAAGCTTTGGTAATCCGAGAGTGAAAAAAAAAAATGAGTCCACTTACAAAACTTAGGAATTACAAACCTTATAATCGTCTTAAGATAACCAAACCTTCGAAATAATTAATTTTTCGCATTTTTGTTCTACTTCATTTTTGGATTAAAAGAAAAAAAAAGAAAACATCAGAACAATGAACTTTTGGAATAGTGAACCTTTAACTTTTTTTTTTATTTACTAACCTTCGGAATGACGAACCTCATTTCATTTACCGATAAATGAATCTTCGGAAAACGAACAATGAATTTGTATCTAAATTATGAACTTTTGGAATCTTCGGAAAAGTGAAGAATCCCAGGAATAGCGAAACTTCGGATGACATGGATAATTGAGCCTTCGAAGTAACAAACTTTAGAGTGAAACGAACCTTTGGAATATCGAACTGTAACCATATCCTTAACCATCATTTTCTATACATGTGCGACAATACAAACTTTATGCCCTATTTTAAATGTAAAGTCTTTATGAAATTAAAAAGGTACTATCCGATTTCACATAGCTTTCCAGTGTTTGATGAGTATTCAACAGACAGAATATGATATATATATATGCGCGGTGTCCTTGTTTTCCTTACATAATATATTTATTTGGTTATAAGGAAAGTCCGTTATAACGAAAGAAAACCACCGGTCCATAGCCTTTTGTTATAACGGGAGTGCACTGTACCATTCAATGATTACTTCATACTGACCATGAAAAGCGTCATAAATATTCATAATCGATTCGTTTACTTCAGATGGGGCACGGGGACTTGATCCTTTGATGCCTGTCAAACGAGACGAGCAGGAAGAATGCCACTGCGCTGTGTTCGTTCATCATGAAAGGTAAGATATTCTCTGCACAAGTTCGAATGTGTAGTCAGACTGTCTGCATACTGCAGCAACGAGGTTTCATATTGATCGGATGTAATGCAAATGTCATTCCCAGTTCAACTTTACTTTACTGTGTAACACAAAGGTTTCCTCCAACAATATGTTTTTTTTTTTTTTGCTCCCTACCAATAAGATTGTTGACACAGTGGCCATCATTTGATAAGTTTTGTAGTTTGCAGTATTTGCAAATTTTGAAAGGGCAGAATTGTAGCTGATACAAGAGGTAATAATTCTATCTGCTTGTATTTATGAAAAAAAAACAATAACACAGAGCTCCTGCTTAAATTAATATTATGTGATGGAAGACTTTTTCGAAGGTAAACACGCTCTGAGAATTCAATGTGTCTGTTTAAGGAAATGTGGTTCAGCTCTCGCAAGCTCACTAAATCATCAGCTTGGTAATAACTTTTTTTTTTTCAACTACAGAGAGAATAGCGTTTAGGAGAGCCGTTTATTATTCAAAATATAGCCTTCTATGAAAGAGCCGTGAAATTGAAGCTTAATTCATTGAGGTACCACTTTCTTCGAATTTATGTAACACGAAGTAAAACAATCTTCGAATGAATTGAACGTCATCTTCAAGCTTCACCAAGGACAACTCCATTGAAATTAAATTCGGAAAATGTTCTGCACATATTGCGATGGCCCTTTTCAAACTTAATTTCAAATTGCAAGCATAATATTCCAATTTACCTCTTTTATTTTGCTGTTCGAACGCTGTGACTGAAGACGTAAACAGATAAGACTCCTATCATTAATATGACATTTTATTCTTAATTGTTTTGTCGCGCATTAGTGATTCTAAGTTGATTTCTCTTTCATACTACAACTGTAGTTGACTATTTGGCTTATAGCATGCCTTTGGATGAATCGTTGCACAAGAACATGGCGACGCACAATTTTCACGGTTCCATAGCTAATGGTTTGCATAGAGTGAAAGATACACGGTCCTGAAATTGACAATAGATAGCAATTCGAGAATGACAATCTAAATAAACAAACGAAGGAAACACAACTATTTTTGCCTCCGCTAACGAGTTGTTGCTGGGCTTAAGAATCTCCAGCGGCGGTAGTATTAAAGATGGCTCTGGATGCCTTCGTGAATGGGGTTTATAGGATCAGAAAAGAATTCGAACATTTCCTTTTAATATCATGAGTTTATCATTGCTGAATTTCAAAACAGTGTGTGACGCCTGCATGAGTGTTGAAACATGACATGAGCACAAAGAATATTTGGCATAACGTCAAGTACCTTTTTTTTTTTTTTTGTTCATACTCTCAGACAAAGCGTTGAAAACGAATCGGATGCTGTAGTCTTCATCGGAAAATTCAACCAGATGGTGAACAAGAATCTCCGTAAGGATACCATGTTGTTTTCTCCATATACCAACAATTTAAAGAGGGATTTTAAAAGTATGAACAAAAATGTCAAACTGTTTCAAATTTTCGGAAGAAACTCTTACCCTCTAGTAGAGAACATTTGTCTACCATTATATGAATGAGTAGTTCTGACGAAATTATTTGACAAGGATCAGTTTGAGAAGCGCTTCCTCCCCGAAAAGTTGCCGATCTAATACTCATTATGCAGACATCATATCAAGAAAACAGGACAATTTGTATACATTGGACGAGCTAAGACAAATCGCATATGGAATATGTTACTGGAAGGATTAAGTTTTGCAAATTAAATGCAGTTTCGTGTGATTATTTTATATAGACATAAACCTAATTTCTACATTACGTTTAGAAAAATATTTTGGAATGGTAAAAACTATACCAATTTAAAATGTTGCTGGAGGATAAACTATAGGGACAAGGAGAACAATTCAGACGTGTTTTGGCTGACTTATTTTGTTGTTGATTTTTTTGTTTTTTTGCATGACATGATCGCGAGGCCTCGATCTTGAGTCAACCTCATAAGGCTTAATGAAGCAGTACCGTAGCAGACTACTATTTGAAGAACTGCATGGGCTCAACGATGGAAAGAGTTCGTTATGTATAAAACGTGCGGTTTTTAGTGCTTGATTGTTGAAACTGAAAATAGTTTTAACTTTTAATAATGTTGACAGGGAAGACCATTTTTAATCTTCATGCCCACAGAATTATCAATACATTCATCTTTAACTTTAACATCTTTAATGTTCTTAGCATACCGAAGGATATTTGGTAAGATTGAAATCAGACCCGCCAAGGCTTCTTGCACGAAACCAACTTGGGCACGTTCGTCGAGTTGCAGTGTCATCGGAGAAAAATATGATTGGCCAAAACACGTTTTTTTTTATTTGTTCCTAATTCATCCGCCATGGCACCGTGGTACTTTCCAAAGCAATACTTTTCTAATCCTACCTTAGAAATCGAATCATATCACACTAACACTGCATTTAATTTGCAAAAAAAATAAAAAATAATAATCCTCCCAGTAACATTACTTATGTGCAATTTCAATTTGATAGATGTTTACACATTTGAGCTCGGTCGATGATCTTAATCTTGTACTTCAACTGGATGAATGAGAAGAATTCAAATCCGCATAACTACGTATAAATAGCGGAAGACAAATATGTTAGCTAGAGGGTAAGAGTTTGTCTTGTGAAAAATTGAAATGGTTTGAAATATAATTTCTACTTTGTACTTAAAATCCCTCTTTAAGAAGATAAATTCAATACTGCATCTTAACATGTGGCCCAATAGTGACACCTTTGCAAGAGTCTGCAAATAGGTGTGGCGGAGGTGATGAACAACTTGTTGCAGTGACGGATTTTTGTACCGGCGCCTCCCCTTTAGGGAATTCTTGGATCCCCCCCCCCCCCCCCCCCGCGCTTGGGTTGTAGGTAGCACCTTAAAATCAATCCAGGTTTTTCAAAATATGATATTTGATGCATCATCATTATGCGACTATAATTATGCGCCAGTATTAAGTAGGAAAAGCCGGACGACCTCAGATACGATGTGGAGAGACTTTATTCACCGAGCCCGAGAGGACTCTAACTTGTCAACAACAGAGGGCGTTAATCATGTGTACATGTCAGTGCCGTATGGTACATACCAGTGCCGTATATTAAGAGAGTCTGGCCAACTGCTAATTTGGACGCCATGTCGTTACCGCGCGTATTACGCGTCACAGGGTTAGCGTGTACGCTCAGACGTAACAAAATAACCAAGCCAAATAAGGGGCAGTTAACAATGGGCATTGCGTATGAGCGCACTTCAGTAAAGACATGGCGCCTGTAGATCACGGGACCAGCTTTTGACCAATCACAGGCTTCCAAACACGTAAGCCAAAAACCGAGTTGGCCAGACTCTCTTAATATACGGCACTGGTACATACAAATGTACATCGTACATGTATTCAACATAACCATAACATATGGCGTGACTGCCTTTTTCTTCTATTTTTGACACAACTGAAACTGTCATAGATAAGGGGTTAACAATTATGCATATAAACAAATCTATAAAATATGTGTCCTGTGCAGTCCTGTGGGTTAGTAATTAACCAAGGCCTGACCACAAATATATCAGTGCTTAGTCGACAAGCAACACTACTTTAAACACGGTTGTCATACCTATATATGACTGTTATTTTATACTCACGAACTATATGTCACTTGTCACTTATGTACTACATTCATAAACATATGGTTGCTGCCTAATTGCCAATATCAACTTTCTAATAAAGTTTCCAGTGATATGATATTGGAACTTCAAATAATCTGTACCATCCCATATACATGTAATTACTGTGGCTCCTTTAGTCCAGATAGACGATTTTAATCGTCCGCATTCCCCACACTAACACACGCATACACATGCATGCACCCACACAGTGCGCCCAACTGCTGACTGCGACACTCCACCAATTGGTACTCCCGAAAAAATCGTCCAGACTACCCTGCCAGAGCGAGCGTGATAATGTAGTATGACATCATCTATTTGATATGCAGACGTAACCATTCTTAATGAATATGCATCACGAGTAGACGACCACTCGTACGTAATCGCATTTTACGAGACACAGCTGATCGCACCAAGTAGAGTTCTCTCATCTCCTTGCCTCCCCCTGGGCCACTGTTTGCAATGTTCACTGCGCAATATAATACCCACCACGTGCACCGCGCGGGGAAAGTTTTTCTCATCAGGGCCTGTAGTGTGTTATTGTCCCCGCCGAACGAGTTCGAGCAGGGGACTATGAAACGGGCTCCGTACGTGTGTGTGTCCGTGTGTGTGTCCGTCCGTGTGTCCGTGTGTCCGTGCGTCCGTTGTGATCAAAATCTTCAATTTGCTACTTCTCTGTCATTTATGAGCCAATTTTGATTCTGTTTGCTTTATATGATAGCACTATGTGGGAGCTTTGAAACTTGTACACAGAATTTCAGTTGTGACCTTTGACCTTGACCTTTGACCTATATTGTATATTTTGCTACAAAATGCTACTCCTTCGCCATTTCTAACCCGATTTCGATTCCGTTTGCTTTATGTGATGGCACTAGTTAAGGGCTTCAAAACTTCTACACAAAATTTTGACCTTTGACTTCTTTGACCTTTGACCTTGATTTTTTTTTACCTTTATTGTACATTTTGCTACAAAATGCTACTCCTTCGCCATTTCTAACCCGATTTCGATTCCGTTTGCTTTAAGTGATGGCAGTAGGTGAGGGCTTCAAAAGTTGTACACAGAATTTTGACCTTGACTTCTTTGACCTTTGACCTTGATTTTTGACCTACATTGTACATTGGCTACAAAATGCTACTCCTTCACCATTTCTAACCCGATTTCGATTCTGTTTGCTTTATGTGATGGCACTAGGTAAGGGCTTCAAAAGTTCTACACAGAATTTTGACCTTTAACTTCTTTGACCTTTGACCTTGATTTTTGACCTGTATTGTACATTTTGCTACAAAATGCTACTCCCTCGCCATTTCTTACCCGATTTCGATTCCGTTTGCTTTATGTGATGGCACTAGGTGAGGGCTTCAAAACTTTTACACAGAATTTTGACCTTTGACTTCTTTGACCTTTGACCTTTATTTTTGACCTATATTGTACAATGGCTACAAAATGCTACTCCGCCATTTCTAACCCGATTTCGATTCCGTTTGCTTTATGTGATGGCAGCAGGTGAGGGCTTCAAAACTTTCTACACAGAATTTTGACCTTTGACTTCTTTGACCTTGGACCTTGATTCGTGACCTGTATTGTACATTTTGCTACAAAATGCTACTTCCGGCGGGGACATATATTACGCACCGCGTAATTTCTACTTTTCCTTGTTCACTTACAAATCATTCAAGCAATATTCACATCTCTTTCATGTCTGTGCAACATCGGTACCAGTATGAAAACTTGCGGCAAATTATTTTGTACCGATCTGCTCGATACAATGTAGCTGTGCAATTGTTCAAACTACCTGGTACATGCATTTGCTTTTGTCTTTTTACTGAGCTTCAGCAGAAGAGTTATTTTTATTTTGAAATGTTCACTGTACATTACAGTCAAGACAGACTGTTCCTGCTCACGTTCCTACTCACAAGACCGCTGACAGTTGTACCTTTCATAGGTCTCTTACACTGTGACTTGGCCGGAGAATGAGACTTGAAGACCACCACAAATAAATTAATAAAGATAAGTAAATAAATGGATGAATAAATGAATGTGAAAATAAATAAATAAATAAATAAATAAATAAAATAATAAAATAATCTAATCCGCACTTGACCACACTGCTAAAAAGTAGATTAAACTGTAAACTGCTTATGCACCTCTTACTTTTGGTAACGTACATATTTTTGTCATGTGTGTGATACATTGCCATGAAGATCAATGGATACCTTGAAACTAAACTATGTACAATGTAGTTCTTTCAACACCTACTTGAAATAAATATGTGGAGATGTATATATGGGTGAGAATTCTGAACGATGTACAATTGCCAATTTTCACACCTATGACACTCGTTCCCTTAGAACACACCAGGATGATCTAAGAAATCAGAGTCTCTCATGTTACTAGGAGTATCTCAAAGCCTGGTAAATTTCCTTTCGGGAAATGCATGGTTTGGTTGACTTTTGACTGATGTTTTTCATTTGACAAGGACTTTACCCGTAAAAATACGGTAAAAACGCTATTTTCACAATAACTTTTGTTTTTCAAACTTGACGTGCCTTTTGTATGGTACGTGGCATCTAATATCTGACCATGTTCTGGATCTGACATATCATGGGTTTGTACCACAAAATTATAAGAACTTAATGAGCACGTATAAAATTACAGAGAACAGTTGAATGGTGATCAAAGCCCTAAACGGCCAGGGAACGTCCGTGATGCTTTATCGCTGCTGCAAACTATGTTTTGTT
Organism: Diadema setosum; assembly: GCA_033980235.1. Lineage (NCBI taxonomy): Eukaryota > Metazoa > Echinodermata > Echinoidea > Diadematoida > Diadematidae > Diadema > Diadema setosum. The sequence goes on from CM067074.1 coordinate 24,075,586, forward strand.
GTCCCAACTGTAATGTATACGAAAATTTGCTGTTCCACCTCATGAACATATCCTGCAAAAACTGTACGTCTGCTGGCTGTACATGGGACGTAACATTCTTTTATGCAAAAATATACTCAGTTTACGTCACGGACGTGCTTCCGCTATTTACTAATAAAGATCGTAGCCCACTAACGTTATTGGCGATATTTTTCTGATTCCAAATCGACTAAAATCTAGCCACACGATAGTATGTTTGTTTTGAGTTTCTGTCCATCCCTTGTCAAATGGGATCCGAAATTACATTTTTAGACGAACCTCCGAGAAAAAAAAAAGAATGTAGGTAATTATTAGAACGCTATCGAGTGGGACACCATCTTGCTTTGATGGCGAAGGTACATTTCACTTTTGGCTTTTTACAGTGTACTTTAGCCGAGGAGCTGCATGTCAAGTTTGGAGCGGACTGAAGCTTGTCCGCAGTTTTTGGACCATGCAATATTATTAACCAAAAACCAAGCAAATAATTAATATGTTCTCTGAAAATTCACCTCCTAATCCCCCTCTGAGCAATTTATATGTTGTAAGGATGTCAAATTTCTTATAATTTGCAATGACAACACCTTTTCATATTTTTGAAAGAGTTAGGAAGGCTAGGTACTCTCTGCCGATTAGTTACCCGTCCTGGAACATGACCCTATAGTAGAACGAACGTCCATGACAATTTCAGCGAACGTCCGTGACGTATAATATGCAATCCAACCAATAGGGATAACTTGTCCCGAAAGTGTCCTGTATTCTTTAAAACTTTTGACTCCAATACCGACAAATACAGTTTTACAAAGTAAACAACGAGTTTATAGAGCAGTAGTTTCAGAATTCTTAAGGTGGTATGTGATCATGATGAACAAACAGCTGAAAATTTACTCATAATTTTACACTTGTTTTTCCTCTAGAATAAACAAAATCAGGTTGACACTGAAAACCAATGGGAAAATGGAATTTTACGTAATCTGTAATTTCTGTGCATTTAGATTTCTTTCTAATGATATGTTTTGGAGACAATTTGCACTGTTACAGGTTCTGAAAGTTTCGCTCACGGACGTTCGGTCCGAGAAAGGAAATTTCTGATAATTACAGAATATATCACTGTATTACATACATTAAGTTAATGTCACTTGAAAATATTATCTAGTCGCTGAGTCGCTCATACCCAAAAGTGAATAACGTTCAGCATTCAGCAATAACAAAAGGAAAACGTTTTGGTCACAGATGTTCGTTGGTAGGATAAGTCCATGGATTACATAGTAGGAGAAAGAGGAACAGTGCCACTTTTTAGTAACAGATGCTCCAAGTGTTTCTCTTTTGAGTATGGTATAGCTGCCATCTCAAATAGAATACATCCATTTTTTTTTTGTCTCCATCATGAACGTTCGCTGTAATTGTCATGATATTTAATACCTTGATGCATTCTTATTTTTCTCTTCACGACGATTTTTCTCTCATTCCCTAAGTACTCAATAGCCTGAACATACTGCAAGCAAACAAAAAAGACACAACAAAACAAAACAAAGCAAAACAAATCCGAAAAGGGCTACGTATGCAGTCACATTCAGGATATATTGAAACAAAAAGGATGAAATGACGGAAGAAGTCCGTAATGAGCATGTGTTGAAGAAGAAACGGAAAAGTTTCAAAAGGACGTGGAAGCAGCTGAATGAAAATGAAAAGAAACAGAGAAGGGATCGAACTCCAAAACACAGAGAAAAAGAATTGCCAGGGCACTCCCGTTATATCGAATTCCTCTGGAAAAGTTTTTTGTTTGTTTGTTTATTTTTTTATTCCTCGAAATGTCGTCACTAAGCGAACAAAAATAATGCAGTATGATACAATTCTTGTCTGATGAAAACACGCATATCCTCCGCTTATCATGACATGGTGTTTTTTATACTCATCAATGAAAACCAATGTAATTCTGTCTCAGATGTTTTTTTTTTTTCATTTTATATTTAAGAGACAGAGAGATCGTCAAGTTGTTTGTGCTTTTGTGCTTACTTTGAAAACACATGTTAAAAAAGTAATGATTTAGAATAGGTTTAAGGTTGCACTTTGATACGTTCGCTCTTCTAAAGATTCGTTACTCCGAATGTCCAAAGGTTTATTATTCCGAAAATGAAAAAAAAAATGTTCGTAGTTAATTCAGGAGGTTTCTTATTAAAAATGTTCTTATTCCGAAAGTTTGTTAATCCGAAAATTAAATAACAAGGTACACTTCTTTTTTTTTTTTTTTAGGTCCGTTCTTCAAAATGTGGAATGGGCCTGATATTCGTTTATAGGTGAAAACGATTATCATGAGGTTTTGAAATCTGGTGGATTTGGTTGTTAATTTGTTTCTCCACATTTGGATAACCGAACCTGATTTTTTATGTTCCAATTGATAAACCTTTCAATTAAACTTCGGAGATTCCTGTCATTTACCGAATAAAAAGCTTCATGATTATATGAACTCTATCAAATTTAAGATTGACAAACTGTATGAATGAGCCTCCGAAATGACGCGCTACAAAATGTTTGTTATAAGAAACCATATTATATAATACAGAAGTCACAAACATCCATCCAAGTTATATGGACTTATTGCGTCTTGTTATGACGAAACTGACTAATATGATAACACAAATTCTCCTTGGTAACACAGTGTGTACCACAAGGATCAAACGCGGAGGGATTTCTTCCTAACGTACTCGTTTGCCCTCCCCAGCTAAACTTCTTATTTCTATAACGGAGCATATTTCTTTTGTGTTTATTTGTCAATTCTTTGTCATATTTACTTGTGACCTTGTTCGTTATAATATAAGCAAATTTTGCATTGTAGAATTTAGATAACAAATTTAGGAACCGAATCTTTAGTTCGTGATAACGAAGTTTTGATGAATATATTCGTTCTCAAGGATGGACTAAGTCACTGAGATTAAGACATACGTACGTTTGTACGTTCATTCACGAGAGATGGAAAAATTATTTTCTTTGATTCCTCATCATGAGAAGATAAACAAGCTTTTATAATTGAGAATATTGGTAATATCTATTCAGGATTTTGCAGAGGAGTTTGTTCTCGACATGAAGTCGCAGTTTATTGTGAATAGAATGCGTTTCCAACTCAAGAGAGCTGAATTGTTCAATATATTTTGTTCCGAACGTCCGTGAGCTATATGCGCACCTCCGTAATGAAAACTATGGTATTTTTGTTGGGTTATAGAGACATGCCTAGATCAGATACATCTTAAAAAGTTATGTTATTATTTGGGAGTAAGGATTAAAGTATGGGATAGTGAAATAAGAGATCAAAATATTGAGTTTCTGTAAAATGGGCGTAAAGTGGAGAAAGTGTTTAGCGGAAGAGCAATGTTTCAACAGAAATGACGAATTTGGTTAAATCGTCAGTTGTCTACAATTACGTACAGGTTAAGAGAACAAGCTTAATATTCTGCCAACACATACACATGTCCCGTAAGATATATCGTTACGATTTTGAACTGAATCAGATCGTTGCACTATGTTAAATGGTATTCAAATGTATGTGCAGTACTATTCCTCACGGACGTTCGCTGCTCTGGACATGGCAAATTTCTGCAGTTGATAAAAACTTGTTCCTCTGGGAAAATCCTAGTATAATTGGGTTCATATCAAAGCTTCAGTTACTCTTTCAGGTAAGATAGATGATTTGGAGAATTTCCTACTTTTTAAATTGTGCGTTGTTTTGGCTCAATTGTACATCTGACATCTCAGCATTCTGACCCATTTACCAAAAGGAAAAACAACTTGTCGATTGTGCTCCTTTCTCTGTTGTTATTAATGAGAAAAAACACCTTACTAATTAATGAGAATGACAAGTGCAATAATGTATCTAAAGTTCTTTGCCAGTTAGTTAGGCCTATAGTAATAGAGAGAATAGGCACAATGGCCTCCCATTGTAGTGAAGTCTTCTTTTGTTATCCGACGATCAAAATGTTGTAATCGAGCAAATCAAAAAAAAAAACAACAACAACAACAGAGTGGATAATGTTGTAAGCGGAATTTCGATGTAATGTAACTGTGGTTCACTTTAACGGGAGTGAACGGTATAACTAGTGGTTATGGTATATTTGAGTTGATGCTCGGATGCTTTAAATTGAGAGAGAGTGATCTGAATGATTGATGGCAGAGTGAAACTGATAATCAGACAGCACTTCTAGTCGACGAAATCAGAAGGGTTGACAAAAGCACACCAAATAAACATACTATGATTCACAAGAACAAAAAAATGCATATAATCGAAGAAAGAGAGGGAGAGGGAGAGAGGCCCAGCAAGAGGCAGTACACTATTAGTACCTGATGTCTAATGACAGACACAAGTATACAGCTATACGCTCACAACTGACCATGTCGAGTAGTACGCTGCCTGTACAAATCATCACATTACATCTTAGGTATCACCTTAAAGCTGAATAAACATGGTATAACTTTTTTTGACACCCTAAGATGAAAAAGAAGACCTTTTTGGAGAATTTTAGAAGAATATCTGTACCCAATATTTCCGTAACATCGGCAATTAATTAGCCACGAAGTTGATAATCTTTCTTGTCGTTCTTGGAAAAATTAACAAGATTGCATCCAAGTTTTAACCTTTACCTATCAAATAAAAGAAAAATCAGGTGAAAACGTAATTCAGTGACCAGGCACCTCCCTGGCAGTGACCAAGAGCATTTCAAAACGATTCTGCAATCGCGCTCTCCCATGACCTGCGGGGTCAACTCGAGGTCACGCGTGTGAGGACAGATTCTAGACGGTTTCTTTTTTTTTTTTCGGGCTTGCCGACTGTGCGTGCTGACCGATAGAGCCCACACACAGAAATGAATAGATTAGTCTGTATGTGTATTTCGTTTTTAATGTCGATAATGACGTAGGCAATTTAATTCTAAACAATTGTGTTTCATAATAATGCATTTCTATGCATTTTGAGGTATTCTTAATCGACAAAATTGAATTTCTGACCACCTAAACCATTTAGGAAGAATTTGTTACTGATCATATTGTCTCAGAATACAGACTACAACTTCGTTTTGCATACAGCCTGATTGGCATGTCGATAAGCTAATCAGCGGAGGAGTTGGCAAATTAGGTGGAGCCTGGCGTTACGAGTTCCCCTGAAATAAGGGGGAGATGGCAGGTTTGACTGGACTGTATTCAGGAGGGGTGATCTTGTGTACTTGTACGATAACTCAGCTTATGAGCAAACAGCCAATAGGGGTACACGAAAGGCTGTGAGTACTTTAATAATTAAACTGATGAAGTGGTAGGCAACTGTCACATACAAAAACATGGCATAATCAACACCGTCACTGTGAAAATTAAACTAACCAATAATATTAAGGTACAGCACACAAATTTATGCAACAGTCCAATCATGCCCAATTTTGTAATGATTGGCACAAATCACAAAATACAGGTACATGTAGTTGGTATTGGCCTCACGAACTGAAAAAAAAAATCAAGGGTACATGATAAAAACCATCTGCATTGATGCACTGGGTACATATACACACCTGACAAACTAATTTCACTGACTGTGATATCCCCATTAGAAATAACCATAAAAACATTCATGTTACCAATTTGATGATTGAATTATTTTTTGTTTTGTTTTGTGAAGAATAAACACCGATATGGTCTAACGCTGAATGAGTAAAACAGTTATTAAAGGACAAGTTCACCTTCATGAACATAAGGATTGAGAAAATGCAACAATATTAGTAGAACACATCAGTGAAAGTTTGAGGAAAATTGGAAAATCGATGCAAAAGTTATGAATTTTTTTAATTTTTGTGTTGGAACCGCTGGATGAGGAGACTACTACAGCTTGTGAGTCATATGCGTACAACAGTATAAAGAAAATGTAAAAGAAAATGCAACATATTTTCATTTTTTTCGCATAATAAAAGAGCACTTGACTTGCCTCTTTCTAAAGGCAGGGGGAATAATATTACCCATAACATTTGTCGGTAACGAGTCAGGGGAATGTGTACTTTTTTCAAAAGATGGAATTTTGTTAAATTCTCTTTATATTGTCCTTATATTGTTGTACGCATGTGACATCTAAGTTATTCATACACTGCAGTAGTCTTCTCATCCAGCGGGTACTGCACAAAAACTTCAAAAATTCATAACGTTTGAACGGATTGTCTGATTTTCCTCAAACTTTCACTGATGTGTTCTACTAATATTGCTACATTCTCTCAATCCTTATGTTTATGAAGGTGAACATGTCCTTTAAAAGAATATTGGAACAAATGTAAAACAATGTTACATGACGAAAAACGGTACTCTATCACATATGCCCATGGGGGGGGGGGGGTACACTTTATTCTGGGGAAAGGACATGTAGTCCAGCGGATAAACAGCACATATAGAGTGAATCATGCACTTTATGGTAAAAGCACCACAATTGGTACACGTGTACATGATGCCAATACAAGTCATTTCTGATATGGAAGCCACTCTGATTCTACCTGTGGCTGCCGTGGTGGCCATTTTTCCAAATGGCCGCCATGTGATATAGTAATGCTGTGTATTTTTGAAACTATAAGTCCAATTGTCGTGATTCTTGTACCAAAGTATAGGTTTTGAGGGTCAAGGATTCCAATAGAATAATTTTTGAGAGGATAAAACCATGGCAACCTACTTATTAGCGGCCATTTTGAAAAAAAAAATGGCTACCGCTCTACATTCTATTCATATATATTTACACCCAATGGATGCATCTTTATGATTCTGGTACAAAAATAGGTTTTTGAGGTTCAATTATTTAAATGAATACATCTTTTCGTGTATACAACCATCACATCCTATGTTTTGGCTGCCATATTAAAACATGGCCACTGCAATGTATACTATACTGTACGTCTCTGAAACTAATTGGGGTCAATGATTTTAAACAAGCATTTGTTGATGAATAGAACTAACACATTTCGTTTTCATGTCCATTTTGATGAATATGACTGCCGCACTATATAGAGTATGCACTCACACACACACACACACACACACACATATTATATACAGTGTGGCCTAGAATAAACGTAAATGCGAATTTTCGCAAATATTTGACATTTGCATTACTTTGATGCCAAAATGGATGACATAGAGTTATAGAAAACACATCTAGAAGAAGAATGACACCAAAATCATCCGATTTGGTTGAGTAGTTTTCATTTTACAGATGTTTTTGAAAAGACGGATCGAGCGTAAATTTCTTAGCTCAATTCAACAAATTTCAGCATCGAACAAAAGCCCTTGCCTTGGGAGACTAACAAAGAATTGAGGCCGCACATCACAATGTGGAATGCTTGAATAGGATTATTGTCGAAAATTTGACCTTCAATTGTTGGGTAGTCTCCGTTGCGGAGCTTTGATGAAATAAAGTAAGAAATTAATGATCAGCAAAAACAAGTCTAGAAAGAAAAGTACTCAACCAAATTGGACAATTTCGTTTTGCTTTAAAAAAAAAAAATATTCGTTTCCGTTTTCTGAGGGGCCACCCTGTATGTATATATACACCCTCACTTGCCATATGTATTGTCCCATTGACGAGAATCGTTCATCTATTATTGGTAGATGAACCTCCTTTGTTGTTGCAGTTGCAGTTGTTTAGTTCTTTATTGTTTATTGATTGTTGTTGATTTCCAATACCTCTATCACATTCGCTATTCAAGTAGGCATTGGACGTCACATAAGTACAATTGTTGCATACCTGGAATACTAAAGATAATCATGTTGAATATCAAAGGTAGAATAAATGGTGAGAATGGAATAGAAGACTTTCCCCCAAATTTTGGATGCATAGACAATTAGTGTACTGTCATAGTTTCCAGCCACAAAGACATGATTATTGCAGTCGTATAAGACCTACTGATTTCTAAAGTTTGTTTTCAGTTCTTGTTCATTATTTCATAGTATGACCTTGTCAAAACTGTTACACAAAATTATGAATATTAGGAATCATATGAAGGAATAGAATGAGGTCTGACAATTCAAAACAATTATTGTTCCTGATCATCCATTGATGAGCAGTGATGAACGTGAATGCATAGATGCAGGTGTGCTTTAGAGAACGTCTTCAGTATTTCTACTGGTGCCGGTAAGTAAGATCGATTTACTGAATATTTTGTTCTGCAGTTCTATCTTCCAATGATTATGAACCTAAAAATGTGTATTTCTTTGAGGTTTTCCTTAAATTCATAAATTAGCATAATTTTTCTTGTATTATATAGTTTACATTTTGGATGGGTGCTATAAAACTGTGTTGAAATGCCCACTGTCCATTTACCTGTAGACGTTACTTTTGAATTATGAAACCTTAATCCTTATTCCATAAGAGAAAGGCAAATGCATCAAATATATATTTGTATAATTTCTTTGGGGTTAGGGTAGGGTGAAATTCAGTTCAAGAGGCTAAAATCATTGATAAACATTAATGCATAGATCAACCATAGCAATTTTTTTTTTCATGTGCAATATACATATTCAATTGTACTCAGCGACACTGAGTCAGTTGGGGCTGTTTGGTTTTCGACCGTAGTCACTTCCTTTAATCTTTTTCTTAGGCGTCTGTAGATCTGACACATGAATTGTGTTTAGGGATTTATATGTATCATAAGATGCCATTTAAATTTGTTATATATGTATTATAATATGTTACCACATGGTATTTAATTTGTTATTGATGGGGAAACAATAGGGTACATGTAGTCTCTCTACCAGCATATGCATTTTTTTTTCTTTATCTTTTCTTCTTTTCTTGCTCTCTCTCCCTCTCTCTCTTTTCTTTCTTCCTCTTCTTTTCTTTCCCCCTCATTCCCCTCTCTTTCTTACTTCTCGTCTCGTTTCACTTGATATAATGAAGACGTTTGGTCATATTTATTTATTTTTACCACTCGATTTGTTTTAACCTCACGTGCATTAAGCACACTTACACAAGAACATGGTAAATTGTTTGAGTAGATGCGCATTGTCTCGCCTGGAGTGTGCCGGGCGTTGATCGTGCTAACTACACGAATTTGCATGATTCGGTTGGCATGGTCACTGCATGGCTTGCACCTGGTGGGACATTCCTGCATCAGAAGTTACATGAAGTTACACGAAGGTATGCTACTCCTGAACACTGCATTCCAGCATGTGTCCTTAACTAGGGCACTATCGACAGGTTGTCTTTGTGTCTTTCCCAGTGCAGTCTTTGTATATGTATTTCTTTCTTGTAATTTAATTTAAACACAGTGCAGTGCATAAATGATGTCCCTTTTCTTTTCTGTATATCAGACTTTCCTTTCTTTTTACCACTTCTAGTTGGGTGTCTCCCTTTTTTCTTTCTCCCTCACTCTCTTTCTTATTTCTTTCTCCCCCACTCTCTTTCTTATTTCTTTCTCCCCCACTCTCTTTCTTATTTCTTTCTCTCTCTGTCTTTTTATCTCTTATTAGTCTCTCTTCCTGGTTACTCTGTATTATGATTGTGAAGTTATTTTAATTGTGTTTTAAATTTACGTGGATTCTATATTATGTGCGACTGCTAAGTTATATCGTTGTAGTTATTTTTTTCATGTCTGAATTATGTATACAGTGTACTTTGTATAATTTGTATTGTATTTTTTCACCTGGAAAATGATTATCTTTTTTTTGTTGGAAGAAAGACTAATAAAAATATCTGTATCTGTATCTCTGTATCTGTATCTGTAAGTAATGTATTCAAAGCATAACTACACACAGGAACAGATAATTTGATTTTTCCTTGTTCTTGTTCTTTACAGATTATTGTACATCAAAAGGTAAAGTTCACAACCACAAATCCATTTAAAGAAAATGTTTGTCACATTTCTAGAAAAAAATTTACACATAAGTTTTTTGCTTTACCTCTGTTAAGCACATTTACATAAGATTTTATCTTTTTAAGTAATATTGGTAATTCAGCTTATTTGTAAACAGATTGGACCAAGTGCATCATATGTCAAGATGATGACACAAAAAAAGCTATCATGTCCAGCTCTGTCTACAAGAAATGATGTTGATTTGGTAAAGGATACAAAACTTTGGCAGAAGATCTGATTTCTTTTCATGACGCCGATTCTTTACCCACAACGCTGCAAATGACAATTAGATGTAAACCTATAAAGATGTATTGTATAATACCTATTATATTTACTTTATCGTTTGATGAGATTCAGTGTAGTTGTAAGTATCAGAACAGCCTGGTCAATCATGGATTTTATAGACATACATATGTGACCGTGCACCTCAAAACATACATAAAGTCGCACACACTGATTTTGCGTGAGGACTGAAAATAAGTGAAATGGGTCAACCTACCCGAACTTGACTTTTTCATATTTTCTGAAAGAACGGGTCTTCTTTTACATTGTACTATTTGGTATCATAAAACGGGCAGGAAAGTGTGTTTTTTAGCAGTTTATCTCGAACATTTTTGGTAGAATAGTGTGATTAGGTGTGTCTTTAGAATCCTTTTTTCATTTCTGAAAAACCTTGTCCACACTCTTCACTTTCAACTCTAATAACTTTTGATAGGATAGTATACTGCTTTGAAAGTTGGCACTGATTATGGACAGAATGTGTTAATGAGGCATGCTTAATTTCAGTTTAATCTGATAATCCCTTCATTGTTGTTACTCTGGTGGTTTACTTCCCGTTTTTTGTCCCATTCATCGCACAGCCAGCACGGTTTGGTAAAGATTAAGCACTTGAATAGACACTGCACTTCAGAGCCTCTTTTCTCAGTTCACACTTTTCCTGAGTTTGTGCTTTCTTTCCAATATTTAAATAGGTTAGGAGAGTCCATTTGATTTGAGTTATGCATAATTTTAAAGCTTAAAGTCTGTTCTTTCAGAATATGGTCTTAACTAAAAATTCATGTCTGGCGACTTTTTGTTTGTTTTGAGGTGCAGAGTCACATATAGTGTGTTTACATTTGATGTAAGTGACCCAAGAAGTTTTAGAAGTTTTCTCACACTTTGTGTCATGTTTCCAAAGAAAACAGATCTACTATATTGGTTGGAAACTATGATTTTCATTCCATGGTCCAGGGACCAGAGAAAGCGAAAGTCTATATTTCTAGAAAATGTATAATCTTGATTACTATGTACTTCAGACAAGAAATTGTGAAGATCATGTTTTTCACATACACTGTACACACAGAAACCCTATAAAGGAAGTTGAGCATATTGTCCAAAATGCTTACAAAGTTAACTATGCCCAGATGTGCCACATTAGAATACAAAATGAGTGAACAAGTAATTGTTGACCCCTAAAACAAACGTTTACACCAGAATCAATCCACAATGGGCATCCCGCTTTCATATCACTCGTACGCTATATAATTAGAGGGAGGCCATATTTATCAAATGGCAACCAAAACAAACCTTTTCACTTTGCTAAAACATCATATTATTGAAAACCTTCACCCCAAAACTATACGTTTACACCTGAATCGTGATTATATATCTTTTGAGTTCGAAGATATATTCATTATCTGTTGTGTGGCAGCCATATCTATTAAAATGGCCGCCAAACGTAGGATGAAACGATTCATATTCACTTACAGTTGAATTTATCGGAATCCTTGACCCCCAAAACATATAAGTTGGTACCAGAGTCATGACCCTTTGTCCATACGTTTTAAGGATATGTTATACATGTATCTAGTATGGTGGCCATATTTTTTTCTTTCAAATTGGCCGCCAATAAGAAGGTTGCCATGGTTTTATCCTCTCGAAAATTGTTTCATTGGAATCCTTGACCCTAAAAACCTATACTTTGGTACAAGAATCACGACTTATAGTTTCCAAAATACACAGCATTGCTATATCACATGGCGGCCATTTTGAAAAATGGCCGCCACGGCCGCCAAGGGAGAATCAGAGTGGCTTCCATATCAGAAATGACTTGTATTGGCATCATGTACATGTGTACCAAGTATGGTGCCTTTACCATTAAGTGCATGATTTTTTTTCTATATCCGCTGGACTAATGGGGCAACTTAGGGAGTGTACCTGTACATGGGGAAACACTGTCCGGGGGACAAGCCCGATCCCTCTCGGCAGGGTCGGGGAACAATGGCCACATGCGGGACTGAGGGTGGGGGATGAGGTGGATGGATGTTCGTCCCATGGTCAGTTGAAGGGTGGAGACTGAGTTCTAGGCAACAAGATCCAAGATGAACGTCACGAGGAGTCGAGGGGTCTTCGCATAGAAACGAGTGGAGACCATAGACTGGAGGCTCATCATCATAGGCCTGCAGAAGCATGTCGCATACAGGGCTGCGGTAAGGAGGAAGCAGGTCGCTCACACTGACTAGGATGACCTGCTTCAGAGGGGGACCGTCATCGACGACCACGGGAAAGTCGACACTAGCTACAGGGATGGCATCAATCTCCCGGTAGATATCATCGCGAGCTGGGGGGCTCCCATCATCGTGCTGGAGGACGTTGTCGACATCGGGAATGGTGTCATCAGCAGGGAGTAAACCATCAACATCTAGATGGTGTCTGTTGACATCAGGGTTGCCGATGACGTCGTGGTGGGAATTATCAGCAGGGTGTGTTTGACTGTTACTGATTAAATCACCATCTAGTGACTGATCATTGTGAACGGGTGACCTAATCATAGCCGTTGTTATCTAAGGTGACGGAAAATGTCCATAGTACAACTGGAGGGGAGCAGGTCAGATCTGGCCCCTTGTTTGGCTGGATATGGTGAAATTCCGCCACCTTCGTTTTGACGATACCTGTATTGCGCAAAGGCCGGCGCATGCAAGTCTGCATAAGACATACCGTTGTGCGAAATAGGGGCACCTCGCTCTGCACAGTCACGCAAATCACATAAATGACTGGAAGTGTCATTCACCTGTACATCAACACAGGAATCCATGGAATCAGGACAGTCAGAATGGTCAGAGTGCCGGTCATCAACCAGAGTCTGGGAGAACTGCATCTGTACTTTAGACCTGTGCTCGGTATACATATCGTTATCAGAGCAGTGCTAGGCTCCGTGCAAACCTCAGGCCCATCAGATCTAAGCTCACTGCAAGTCTTATCAGAGCTAGGCTCAGTAGAGAACTCAGAGCGAGGCTGAGTGACAATCTGATAAAAGCTATGCTCAGTAGACATCTCACCTGCTCTGCTATACTCACTTGCAGAACTATGATCAGTAAACATACCACCTGCAGAGCTATGCTTAGTACACATCTCACCAGCAGAGCTATGCTCAGTACACATCTCACCTGCAGAGCTATGCTCAGTACACATCTCACCTGCAGAGCTATGCTCAGTAAAAATCTCACCTGCAGAATTATGCTCAGTACACACCTCACCCGCAGAGCTATGCTCAGTAAACATCTCACCTGCAGAGCTATGCTCAGTAAACATCTCACCTGCAGAGCTATGCTCAGTACATACCTCACCTGCAGAGCTATGCTCAGTAAACATCTCACCTGCAGAGCTATGCTCAGTAAACGTCTCACTAGCAGACCTATACTCAGTACACATTTCACCTCCAGAGCTATGTTCAGTACACACCTCACCTGCAGAGCTATGGTCAGTACACATCTCACCTGCAGAGCTATGTTCAGTACATACCTCACCTGCAGAGCTATACTCAGTACACATCTCACCTGCAGAACTATGCTCAGTACACATTTCACCTGCAGAGTTATGTTCAGTATATACCTCACCTGCAGAGCTATGCTCAGTACACATCTCACCTGCAGAGCTATGTTCAGTACACACCTCATCTGCAGAGCTATGCTCAGTACACATCTCACCTGCAGAGTTATGTTCAGTATATACCTCACCTGCAGAGCTATGCTCAGTACACATCTCACCACGAGAGCTATGTTCAGTACACACCTCACCTGCAGAGCTATGGTCAGTACACATCTCACCTGCAGAGCTATGTTCAGTACATACCTCACCTGCAGAGCTATACTAGGTACACATCTCACCTCCAGAACTATGCTCAGCGCCAGTAAATAAGGAGAAACATCAGACGATCTTGGTATATGATGTTCAAGAGTTTATTGGCCGTGACCGAGTCCGCGGTACTTACACACGTCGGGTAACACATAGCATGCACAACACATGGAAACCAATCGGAGTATGGAACGCCACTTGATACAACCTAACTATAATTATAATCATAATGGCGCAGTACACATGTCACCCGCAGAGCTATGCCCAATACACACCTCACCTGCAGAGCTATGCTCAGTACACATCTCACCTGCAGAGTTATGTTCAGTATATACCTCACCTGCAGAGCTATGCTCAGTACACATCTCACCTCCAGAGCTATGCTCAGTAAACATTTCACCTGCAGAGCTATGCTCAATAAACATCTCACCTGCAGAGCTATGTTCAGTACACACCTCACCTGCAGAGCTATGCTCACTACACATCTCACCTGCAGAGTTATGCGCAGTAAACATTTCACCTGCAGAGCTATGCTCAGTACACATCTCATCCGGAGAGCTATGCTCAGTAAACATCTCACCTGTTGAGCTATGCTCATCTGCACAAAAGAGTTCATGCTTGTGAAGCCTGTCTGTATGAGCAGACCTTGAACCATAATGGAATGTCGATCCATCTTCAAACAAGATCTGTTGTTTAGCTGGTCGAACAACAAGATCATACATTTCCAAAAACGGAAGTCCAGCCACACGACATCAACATCCAAATCTCTGACCACTGCACCATCAATGCAAAACTGCTGGTCATTGAATGTGATGCACACATCTGTGAAGCCTATTACACCAGGCACTCTCATGCTGTGACCATACTCATCAGCTGTAATGTCACACTCAGATAGCATATCATTTTTAATATCAGCAAAAGATTCACTGATTAAATTAACTTCCAAACCACTACATACACTCACATGAACATCTCGATTTCCTTGTTGGGCAAGAAAAAAAGGGTGATTGTATGTATGATTGAGGCTTACCACTACGGAATTATGGCTTGCGCTCGCGCTTGGGCGCTACTGGCTCATGCCACGTCGTCGGCATGTAACCATGGAGCTACTAACTCTGTTAGTAGCTCCATGATGTAACTGCGGCTCGGTGAAGCACCACTGCGTCGGTGCACGTAGACCCCGCATAACTTTGTATGCGTGGGACTGGTCTAAACACGAAGAACGTAACTGACGTTATCACAACACTTGTTTTGTTGAGCGCCCGACCTCTACTTTGAGAGCTGATTCCTCCTAGTTTGGGTAACTATGTCAAGTTCTCAGGATGGACGTCGAATCAAATCCAGACGCTGCCACCACACCAGTATTAAGACGGAAAAGCCGGACGACCTCAGATACGATGTAGAGAGACTTTATTCACCGAGCCCGAAAGGACTCTATAACTTGTCAACAACAGAGGGCGTTAATCATGTGTACATACAAATGTACATCGTACATGTATTCAACATAACCATAGCATATGGCGATGCGGTTTTATTAGTAGTCAATAGATATTCTTAAGCTTAAACGTATACAGTCTTTTTATTTTTCCAAAACCTAAAAATACCATGCATTTGACATCAAATCGACATGGTCCTTTTCGAGCTAACATCCCTGCTGCGTACTACTTTGCGTACACAGACTAAGCACGCGTGCAACCATATTACTATCTAAGTCAGCTGTGCAGTTTGTTCTGTAGACGAGATTCGAATTCATCAAAGAAAACTGATGTATTGTGTATAATTACGGGTTCATGTTAACTGTAAGTGCTTTTCTCAAACGAGTATGACTTCTGTATGACAGGGTAGAAACGAGGGCCGCAGGGATATGATTTTCGCTACACCTCGCCGTGCAGCTAGGTCCAGGCGGCACAGGTACTTTCATTGTCACAGTCAGTGCTAGTCCAACTATGACGGCTCTGGACAGCCCCAGGGCCAAGAGCATGTTTAGGGGACTCGGGAGGAGAGGCAGGACCGACTATTACAAAACGCTGCCGATAGGACAGCGTGGCGCGTAGCGTGTTTATGTTGCTGCATTATGCCATATAGATATCAAGAGAATGCAAATGTTTCTGTACGTGTTAGTCAACCTATGACACAGACGTTGTTTAGGATATGTGTATCACATAACTTATGATCAAATACGGTCGAGATGGCATCTCACTTCTGCAGATTTCTCGGTTCATTACGGAGGGACTCGGCTGTGTCTCAGCCAGTCTGTTCATATTAACACATTGACTCTCAAAATGGTCCTCGCATTCGACACAATATTATGTAGAATGTTGGTAAGTTTACAATTTTCATATTCATCTTGGTTGTACCGAGATTTCTCAACCATACGGTCCACCTTTCATCATCGTTTTTGGGGGTCTGAGATTGAAAAAAAAAATCTTTTACAATTTGCCCTACGCAGAATATTGTTTGGCACAGCGATGTGTTGAAGACTGGAAACGATCCGGGACCATACTATCGTGTAAAACATTTACCATTTTATCGTACGCGCGTACTGAAGTCTTCTTTACCACATCGACTACTTCAGATCTTTTTTTTTTTTCAGTCGAAACAAACGCGCTTGTATTGTAATTTGAAAGTTTGTTTTTGGTGAAACAGTTCATTAGAGATACCAACTACATCATTTTTTTTTTAATTCCTGAGGACTAGCTCACTTTAAGAGCAGTGAGCACCCTTGTTCCTTTCTCGTTCCTCAAACAATTCTCTGACAATCTTCAATGCCCTAAAAAGGATTCTTTTTGAAGGCTGACCGAGAACGGTCAGGTATGTAGTCCCCACCCCCCTCGAATTAAAACAGTCAAGCGGTACATGTATCCCCTGTGAACGAACAGCCATAGAAATTTCGATCAGTCGCGAGGTACGTTGTATGAATAGACGGTACGCTGAGGGGCTCAAAAATTCTTTTGTTCTACACAGATCCAGTTGGAGCACACCGGTCACAAGACCCCCCTTATTTCGTGTTAAAACAAAAGAAATAAAAAGGAGAATGGTGGAAAGGTGCGTGCGCCCCCTTAAATTTTGTAAAGGCGCCCGCTCTTTACGGAATTCCTGGATCCACCTCTGCTACACAAAGTAGGTACATACATAGGGTCAGCAAATTCAAAATTTCTACTGAGCTCAGTCGTGATTGCTATGTACATCTTCATACAAGTTTTACATCAAAATGAGCGCACATTACATTGGAAAACGGGTAAGTATTCTGTGATAGACGAGGTTTTAGCAGAAAGAAAACTTTTTTTTTTCTGAAGAAAAAAAAAAACAACCTCTAATCTTTCTATCAAAGTCATTTTACTGGGCATGATAAACAGTAATTAAGGCCACGAACGCAGGCACTCTTGTTTACATTTGGGAACCAGTCAATAGACGCTACGGGAAACAGGTTCTCATAGGGAACGGGTGAAAGGTGAATCTCTGCACCTTTCTGGTCTGAAAGGTGCAGAAATGTAGCTGTAAAGGTGCTCCCAGTGTGACACTGATAAATGTGAAAAGTGGAACCTATCTTTTTGTAAAGATGTACTTCCTGAAATACTTAACTTATCTCAACATCTGTGAAGTAAAACATCATGTCCTAATGTATCCCAAGCTCAAAGGGGTTAATGGCGACAAGAAACAAAGGAAATAGTTATGTAATGTATTTATCAATGGCCTAACTATAAAGGAAAGGAATCAACCTTTGGTCAAATGTTCAAAAGAAGTATTCATCAGTGCAAGTTTATTGAGGTATCAAAATCAAGCAGGTCTTTCACTAAAACCACATCCTTACATGCACATTGTTTAATCTCCGAAATTGTAAACCCTGCTTTCAATAATTATAGTTAGAGCAAATAGGGTTTCTAGAATAATAACAACATAACCCTTCCATTTTTTCTTTTCTTTTTTTCCCCGCAAAACAGTTTCGCGCAAAGATGTGTTAAACCCGTTAAAATGAACCTGAACTGTTAAAATCACCATATAATACTATTGTAGCACCTGAACTTAAGTTGGAAGCTGTTTGTTATCATTACTTCAAGTAGCCGTAGCAGTTTTAAAAGAAGTATTCAACATAACAATGTGTTTTCCACGTTTTTATCCAATTATTTTGGTCTTGTCATCTATATTCCTTTCCAGACACAAACGCCCTTATCGCCATAACCCACAAGCGTGAATACCCCGATCCGCAAGCTGTTCGTCAGAAGATGACTGATTTCACAGAAATAACAGGAGAGAAACGAATCTGGATGTTTGAGAACTATACCAGTACAAATCATAAGGGCAGCCCCAGGAAAGACGTGAAATATCTCGAGTTTCTCTGGTCTGCTTTGCAGATCTGTGATCACACAATCTATCATCGCCAAATAAAGAGTCGAGAATTAAAAGAAGAAGAACCTGGCTGGGGTCGGAGGATCCTTAATTGGTTCGGCATTTAATGGCATGGATGTAGAGTCCTGCCAGCACATTCGGTTATGCGGTATTTCTTTGGTTTAAAAAAAAAATACAAATCGGTACACGTAATATGATATGGCTGCAGGCTGATTTTGTGGTGGAATGTTTGTATATAATAGATTGTGTGTAACAGTAGTATATCATCATGTGTGATTTTTTTTTCCAAACTTTATAAGACCAGTGGGAATAAAGTGGAAACAACTGAAATGAAAAGAAATAAACGCAATGTTAGTAGTTTTAATGATGTTATCACAGTCAATAAATTGTTGTTTATTACACTGTATCTCTGTCTGTGAAAAGAAATATGCAAAGAAGAAACTGTGGAACTCGTAACAAATTTTCACGTCTTCCATATTTTCTATTTGGCTGTTTACAATTAAGTGCAGGCCTACTATCGGCTCGTGCCTCTTTTTAGTCATTTTGCTTTCCACGGTCTTGATACAAAATCATTTAACATGTTCTCTCTTTACTAATTCCTTTCTTTCTTTTCTCTCTCTCTCTCTCTCTCTTTATATATATATATATATATATATATATATATATATATATATATATATATATATTGTGACCCTGCATCACAAAACAAACATAAAGGCGCCAGACATGAAATTTTAGTTAAGAGCATATTCTGAAAGAGCAGACTTTAAGCTTTAAAATGATGTATAACCCCAAGCAAATTGACCCTCCTAACCTATGTAAATATTGTAAAGAAGGCACACACTCAGGAAAAGTGTGAACTGAGAAAAGAGGGTCTGAAGTACAGTGTCCCTTCAAGCGCTTAATCTTTACCAAGCCGTGCTGGCTGTGTGATGAATGGGACAAAAAAACAGGATTGAAACCACTGTCGTAACAATAATGAAGGAATTATCAAATTAAACTGAAATTGAACATGCCTTATTAACACATTTTCTCCCTAATTAATGCCAACTTTCAAAGTAGTAGCATCATCCTTTCAAAAGTTATAGGAGTTGAAAGTGAAGAGAGTGAACAAGGTTTTTAAGAAATGATAGGGGTACTCTAAAGACGCACTTAATCACACTATTCTGCCAAAAAAATGTTCGAGATAAACTGCTGAAAAACACACTTTCCTCCCCGTTTTATGATCCAAAATTTTAGCATAATGTAGAAGAAGATTTGCAATTTCAGAAAATATGAAAAAGTCAAATTCGGCTCGCTTGACCCATTTCACCTATTTTCAGTCCTCGCACAAACTCAGTGTGTGCGACTTTTCGTTCGTTTTGTGATGCACGGTCACACATATACATGTATATATATATTTCATTGGACCAATGTTTTCGTCTGTTTCAATGATGGGACTTTATTAGGGCTGCATTAACATTGAACAAAATGACTCCTTAAAAGAATCACTCTGCTCACTAGTAACGATTAGGGAGATGGGAATCTTTGTATGTATATATGGTACATGTAAAATTTTTCTTGAGGATTATGTGTGTGTGTGTGTGGGGGGGGGGGGGGTGCCCGTTTGAAGAGAGAAGCACGATATTTGGTATCGTTCGATTATATAGTGACAGGTGATCATGATGATGCACACGACCTGGGAAGCAAATGTACATTACACTTTCGGAAACATGTTAAGAAAAAAAAAACAGACAACCACTGCATTTCCTTAATATTGGTAGGTGAGTAATACCTGCTGAACTCTACAGAAACGCCTACCGCTCCTTATACTTCGCAATATGCCATCATGAAAAAGCTGCACTGCGTTTGTGCATTCTACGTATCTTAACCTCTTGCACACTACTATGAAATTTATGTACACACACGTATGCATATAAATTATGTATATATTATATGTGCATATATAAAATCATCATTTGTGTATACTGTGTGACTTCAAGAATTCATGTAGAAAATTGCCCGTTACTTCAAAGACAAGCCTTATTGTTGCTTTATGTCATTGCAATGTGAGGAATTTAGAATTCGCTTGCACGGATGTATGTACACGTATCAATTACTATAGCCATTTCAATTATCTGCAGACACGCTGTGTATACCTGATTATACATTTGTAGTAGTATATACACAACTAAGCGTAGGTACTTTACTTTAGAAACTTGTACAAAGCTGAGGAATTTAATGAGACGTAGAAAGCTGTGCACGAGGCAAACATACATTCTTTATATCGTCTGTTGAGTGAGGTGATAAGTAGGTTTCTTTTCCGATTGATATACGTGTGAATGTTTTTTTAGAGTGTTTCTTACAAAACAAAATATCAATAGCTATAACAATTCTTTCACCATTTCATTTCACTTCATTTCATTTCATTTCATTTCATTTCATTTCATTTCATTTCATTTCATGTATTTCCACAGGGTAGATAAAAAGACATACAAACATTACATGAGCGCAACAGTTACTTACATCATGCAAGATGCAATACAATAAATGCATAACACGTGGGGGATCAACAATAGGCCATAAAGGCCTTTCAAAGGCTGATCCCTGACAATTAAAAATGGTATAATTATTAAATATTATATTTTGGATCAAAAATTTGTCTTCCATTGATTGGTTAAGAGAGCTTCACGTGATTATAGGTATTTTGAACTATTTTAGAGTGTTGGTGTGTTTGACACTCCATGAAGTACTATTTGCAAAATGACGTCACTTTTATGACGACATTTTGCAAATAGTATACTATTTGCAAAATGATGTCACAATCACCCTTCTTTACAATCAAGAGTACCCGTCCGCGTCCGGTCCCGAATTGTAGTGTTCAGGTTTGCAGCGGCCATACGAGCGCTTGGATACATGCGACGGGCAACTCTGGTGGTGCCACGGCTACTACGTTTTTCAATTTCCTATCTCTCGCACTGTTGCGTATTGCAGGCGTTCCGCTGCCGCCGCAGTGCGGCTAAGCCTAGGCCCTATATAAAATGATTTTCACTTTTTATTCACATTTTTGATCCAAAATATAAAACAAATATACTTTGCCTAGTTTCGAGTTTCTTGTTAAAACTATGGGCCTCGGTGACTCCATACTAGTACTATTCACTTCGGGGCTGCGCCCCTCAGTAAATAGTACTAGTTTGGAGTCACCTCTGCCACTAGTTTTAACAAGAAACTCTCAAGGCCAAGTATATTTGTATACTATCACAGAACAAAACATTACAGAATACATTGGACTATACAGATGACAAAACATTACAATAAACAAGTGATTAGGCAAGCAATATATTATCTAAGTCATTCATGCGTGTGTCAAACGAGATTACTGAATCAAAAGAAATTGTTTATATTTTCATTTAAACAAGACTAATGGTACTTTTAATGTTGTCTGGTAAGTTATTCCACAAAAGAGGGCCAGCATACCTTATAGTACGTCTAGAAGCATTGTATTTATATTTCCTTGACGAGTACTGTATACAACACGAGTATTGTTTTCAATGAAGAAGTTGTCTAAAAAATGTGGCAAGATGTTCTTAATATAGGAATATACAAATGTGCAGGTGACAAATTTATCAATTTCATACACAGAAAGCAATTTTAGTTTTTTAAACAAGGGACCTGTGTGGGTTTGGGGCTGTGAATGGGTAGTAATTCTTATCGCACGTTTTTGTAAAATATAAATACGGTTTAAAAGAGATTTAGCACAGTTTCCCCAGATGATACTGCAATATATAAAATGAGGCAAGATTATGGTATGATATAAACTTAAGAGTATGGCAGGAGGAACTATTGCACTTATTCTGTTTATTGCTCCAATTGCCCAGATACTTTAAAACATACATCCTTAACATGATATTTCCATGTCAGATGATCGTCAAGTGTAACTCCTAAAAAATTTTACTGTATGTACAATGGGAAGGCTGATACCTGCAATACAAATATTAATATCATTAACTTTTATCACTTTGTTTCTTGTTTTGAATATTATACATGATATCTTATCAATATTCAGCTTTAATTTGTTTGCTAAAATCCAATCTTGAACTTTGGCTAATTCATTATTCAATATTGCACAGGTACTGGTGATATCATTGCCAGAGATAAATAGATTGCTATCATCTGCATATAGGATTGAGTGTAAAATGTTACTTGAATACTGCAGATCATTTATGTGCAATATAAAAAGTAACGGACCTAAAACAGAGCCTTGTGGCACACCAGCATTAATGTTCTGAGTTGGAGAAGAATAGCCATTTACATATACATACTGCTTACGATTTTGTAGATAACTTTTGAACCATTCTAAAGCGATACCTCTAACACCATAAAAACTTAATTTGTGTAAAAGAATATCATGGCTTATACAATCGTATGCTTTAGAAAGATCTAAAAAGACACCAATAACAAACTCCTTTCTCTCAAATGCCTGTGCAATTCTATCACAAAAGTCAAGGAGAGCCATATACGTTGAGTACCCAGGTCTAAATCCAAATTGTTTGGGATAGAAAATCCTAGCATGACACACATAAGAAAGAAGACGTTTATGTACAAGTGTTTCGAATAGCTTGGAAAAAAACCCCAGATAAAATAGAGATTGGTCTGTAATTTGATATACTAGAAGTATCACCTTTCTTATGAATTGGTACAACTTTAGCAATTTTTAATGATGTGGGAAATACACCTTGTTCAAGAGATGAATTAAGGATACTGCACAGTGGTTTGGCAAGATTTTGAATAGATTGCGTTAACACATAAGAATCAATTTCATCACAGCCTGGACTCTTGTTGTTTTGAAATGTTAAAACAACATCAAATAATTCTTTTGGCTTTATAGGTTTCAAGAAAAAAGAAGCAGCAGACTTTCTAAAACACAAGTAATCATTGAATTTTCTGGATGTATTCGGTATCTTATCTATTATATCAGACCCAATGAACCTGAAGTAATTGTTAAACAAATTAACAATTTCTTGAGGATCAGATATGTCCTTATCATTGTGTTGAAGATGTATATATTGCACTTTGTCCCTTGTTTTATTCAAAATATCATTTATTATACGCCATGTCCCTTTCATATCCTTACGTACTTTATCAAAGCGGCTTTTGTAATAATATTTCTTTTGTTGACAAATACAACGGGAAACTATGTTTCTGTATTGGGTATAAACCGATTTCCTATAATCTGTGGGGTTCTTCATGTATTTACGATACAAGATATTTTTTGTTTTCTACACATTCTTTTCAATTCTTTTGTAAGCCATGGATTTACATCTGTTTTTTTTAAACAATACTTCTTTCTGAGGGAAAAATTCATCATAAACAGTAAACAACAGTAACTTTTGACTTATTTTGCCTTAAACATTACAGTTCCGCTGCGATTTATCTCTGCTGATTAGTACAGTTTTGAATTTAACGCACTTATACGTACCGCAATTATGATGACATTTCTTTTTTTTTTTTCTGGAACGGCCGCCTCGCATCATGTTGGTCCACTAGTACAGCTTTGTCCCCACCTGTGCCGTGCTTTGGTTACTGTATGTTATTTGTACTTACAAAAATAGAGTAATTTCTTGTACTACTTAATAATGATTTTAATCAGACATGCATTATACAATGTTGTACATTGATGTCGTATGGACTAACGAAAATAGCGTGGACTTTCGAAAAAGTATAGTGATTTTTTGTACTGTTTAATAGTGATTTCAAGGACAATGTTGTACATGTATATAATGTATGTATGTGTTGTATTATTTTCCATCTCTTTTTTATCTTGTATTCTAACTATCTTTGCTGGGCTTTTAATATAAAATGATGTGCTACTCTTAATGCAAATTAATGTAATATTTTGCTGTTGGTCGCGGAATGTGAGCTTGTAATTCTTGGTAAACTGGTAGTATGCATTCTGACAGGTATATTCTTCACATTATGGCAATTATTTGTCATTATCGTCGTTGTAAATAGCACGAGCATCTACCATCAAAGTTCCATTCATGGAGAGCACCCAGGAAACGAACGTGCACCAGCAAAGCTTGCCTCTATTTTTTTTTAAGTGCACGTGAACATAAACCTGAAGGCAGGGGAGAAATGAAGCGTTTGTTTGCAAAAAACCGATAAGTCCATTTTTGAAGATTTTGAAGTACGGTCTCTGTCATAAAGTACAAAATAATACCTTTTAAATGATATATTGGTCACTACATATAAAGGTACATTTTTGAAGTTATGGTCAAAAGAAGCAAAAAAAATCTAATTAATCTCTTTATTTTTCTTGATCTTTAATCGCAAATATCTCCATTTAACCCGTTCCTTTCGCAATTCTCTGAGAGCCTTTAATGCCCCAAAACGAGATTCTTTTCGCCTGTCGACAGAGAGGCACACAGGTTGGTAATCCAGCTGTGTGAAGGCAGTCAAGCGATTCATTGTTTCCCCCTTTCCACGGTCAACTACATGTGCCAGTGAACAATGGAAATATCGATCGAGTGCGAGGTATGAATAGAACGTGCGCTGATGAGCTCTCAGAATCTTTTGTTCTACACAAACACAGGTACCTGAATGAGGTGACTGGGGTCAGCGAACCCGCATTTCTAACTGATCTCAGCCTTGATTGCTATGTACACGTTCGTACGAGTTTACAGCAGAACAAGCAAAAAACAAAGTCAGGAAAAGGTACATAATACCGTAAAACACGCATTTTTCAAACAGAAGGAGAACAGATCCTGAAAGAGTAAACTCTGATCTTTTTATCAAACCCACTTTTCTGAGCATTTTAACACAAAGAAACGTGAATTAAGGCCCCTGAAACTGGCACCCTTGTCTTCATTTTGGGATCCTGGTAAACCAGGTTCCCGTATATCAGTTGCTCCCACGGGAACCTGGTAAACCAGGTTCCCGTAAGGAACGGGTTAACAAATATAGACTTATCGGTTTTTGCGAACAAACTCTTCAAATTATGTTTTCAATGGCTGTCAACCCCCACAGACTGCCTGCGCAAGAAAAAATGCAGTTGTTAGCATTTTGACAGTTCATTGTTCCTCGACTTTTCCTTCGTTTTGTGATGCACGGTCACTAATGTAAATGCATCTTTGTAATCTGTAAAGCCTATATTCTGGCCTGTGTTCCCCGTGTAAGGTCTCATTTCACAGTCTTCTTTTTTTTTCCCTTTTGATTTGGTAACAATAAAATGCATTACATGCACGTATACATTTGCATGGTTTTTTTTTTAATACTGGTTATATGGCATATACACTTTGATGGCATACAATAAACACACATACACATCAGTAATTTCACATACGGCATTCTTCGATCTACAAGGTGACAAAAGAAGAGATACGACGTGATTAAAGGACAAGTTCACTTTCATACATTTGTAGGCATATGGGTTGAGTGAATGAAGCAATATTAGTCGAACACATCAATGAGAGTTTGAGGAATCGAACCATCCGTTCAAAAGTTATGAATTTTCAACGTTTCTGCTCAGTCACAGCTGGATGAAAAGACTACTATAGCTTGTGATGTCACATGAGTACAACGATATAAAGAAAGAATAAACAAAATTCAATATATTTCCTTTTTTCTCGCGTAACAAAAGAACACTAGACTTCTCTCTTCCAGAAGTCAGGAGGTATAATATTAGCCTTAACATATGTCAGTAGTAAGTCGAAGAAATGTGCACTTTATCAAAAAAGTGAAGTTTTGTGAAATTCGCTTTTTATTTAATTTTTCAAGGGCTTTTAAGGCGTTGGGATATGCTCGCTGTGTGTGGTGTGGTGTCATAATTTGGCTTTCCATGGCTTTCCATAACTTTGATACTAAGTCGTTTATGTGTTTTAGTATCAAAGCTCAGCTCTCTCTCTTTCTTTCTTTCTTTCTTTCTCTCTATCTCTCTCTCAGTATAAATATATGCAGTAGGTATTTCATTGGCCAAGGTTTTCGTGCAGCGTTTTAATGGTGGGACTTTACCAGGGTTGCACTAACAATGAAAAAAAAAAAATGACCCTTTACCAGAATCACTGTGCTCTCTACTAACCGTTAGGGAGATTGGAATATTTGCATGTACAAAATGTATATAGTACGTGTAGAATTTTGCTTTGAGGATTTTGTGTGTGTGTGGGGGGGAGGGGGGGGGGTTAAAAAGAGGAACGTGATATTTGGTATCTTTCCATTATGTAGTGATAAGTAATCATAATGATGCACACGACCTGGGAAGCATAATACGTTACACTTTCAGGAACATGTTTAGAAAAACAAATGACAACCTCTGCATTTCCTTATAATAGGCAGGTGAGTAATACCTGCTGAACTCTACAGAAACGCCTACCGCTCCTTATACGTCGCAATAATATGATGACATTTCAGATGATTTTTGAAGGAAGGTGTTTGCATGGTGAAGTACATAAGATAACATACACTCCTGAGGACGGACAGTCGACTGTCCCAAACGTTGAGTCCTTTCTAAACTCTTCTATTTTCCTTGGTTCACAGTCCTTTTCAGGACTACACTCACTGCAGAAAGAATACTCTTACTCAATTTCTCACCTCTCATCCGACCTTTCTTTCTATCTTTCTCCTGACATTCCAACAGTCCTTCTAAGGACTATACACATGGTGAACCGCAAACCGAGTGTATCTTATGATGACATTTCTTTTTTTTTTTTTTCTGGAACGGCCGCCTCGCATATGTGACGTTGGTCCACTAGTA
Source organism: Diadema setosum (assembly GCA_033980235.1). Lineage (NCBI taxonomy): Eukaryota > Metazoa > Echinodermata > Echinoidea > Diadematoida > Diadematidae > Diadema > Diadema setosum. The sequence goes on from CM067074.1 coordinate 24,102,646, forward strand.
CAGCTTTGTCCCCACCTGTGTCGTGCTTTGGTTATTGTATGTTATTTGTACTTATAGTAATTTCTTGTACTGTTTAATAGTGATTATAATCAGACATGCATTATACAATGTTGTACATTGATGTCGTATGGACTAACGAAAATGGCATGACTAAAATAGCGTGGACTTTCGAAAAAGTATAGTGATTTCTTGTACTGTTTAATAGTGATTTCAAGGACAATGTTGTACATGTATATAATGTATGCATGTGTTGTATTATTTTCCATCTCTTTTTTAACTTGTATTCTAACTATCTTTGAATGGGCTTTTAATATAAAATGATGTGCCACTCTTAATGCAAATTAATGTAATACTTTGCTGTTGGTCGCGTAATGTAAGCTTGTAATTCTTGGTAAACTGGTAGTATGCATTCTGACAGGTATATTCTTCACATTATGGCAATTATTTGTCATTATCGTCGTTGTAAATAGCACGAGCATCTACCATCAAAGTTTCATTCATGGAGAGCACCCAGAAAACGAACGTGCACCAGCAAAGCTTGCCTCTTTTTTTAAGTGCACGTGAACATAAACCTGAAGGCAGGGGAGAAATGAAGAGTTTGTTCGCAAAAACCAATAAGTCCATTTTTGAAGATTTTGAAGTACGGTCTCTGTCATAAAGTACAAAATAATACCTTTTAAATGATATATTGGTCACTACTTTATAAAGGTACATTTTTGAAGTTATGGTCAAAAGATGGCTGGCTGTCAACCCCCGCAGACTGCCTGCGCAAGAAAAGTGCAGTTGTTAGCATTTTGCCAGTTCATTGTTCCTCGACTTTTCCTTCGTTTTGTGATGCACGGTCACTAATGTAAATGCATCTTTGTAACCTGTAAAGCCTATATTCTGGCGTGTGTTCCCCGTGTAAGGTCTCATTTCACATTCTTCTTTTGTTTTCTCCCTTTTGATTTGGTAACAATAAAATTTTTTATCTATTTTTTTATTTATTCAAGATTTCATGCGTGTTCACAAAATAGGAATGCATACAAATGTATGCAAGTACATCTCATATAGCCAAGACAGAATATATACAATAAGTATACATTGATAAGAAGCAGTTACAGGATAGTATACAACTCCACTAAGAGAGCTACATTATTCAAGGTAAGGAACACGCAAAGGAATTGCAACATAAGCTTAAAGCTTGAAAATCGTTGCAACCCCCGTGCACACAATCTATATATGCTTGCAACTAGTTTAAATGATACTTGATAGGAGTTGGGGGGGGGGGGGTATTTACAAAGAGAGCATGGGAACATGAGGGGGAAAGAAGAAATGCATGTGTGGTGACTATTTGTCCTGTCGGACATTGACAAGAGAGAGCAAGAAAAAGTTTAAAGTGTCAAGTCATTATAAGCAAATTATACTGTTTAAATTGATTAAATTTCTCATAAATCCCATTCAAATGTTGATTTCAGGGGAAATATATGATCACAGCAAGTTTAATAGTTAATAGTATCCAGGAGTTCAGCGTGAAGCTGATAGTAGAATATGTTTGATCGACCTTTTGAAAGTAACTACTTTTTGTAAATTACGAACATGCTGAGGTAGCGCATTCCAGACATCAGGACCGCTATGTCTGACTGATTTATAGGCTAGTGCAGTACCGGGGTTCACTAAATGTATATCTCATGCTCGTCTCGTGGGATACGAGTGAACTGCACTGTTAAGTTGAAACATTGTCGAAAAAGAGACAGGTAATAGGTCTTGCTTAGAACGAAACATGAAGAGGGCAGTCTGTAGGAAATGTATATCATCTACTTTTAAACATTTTAATTTCAAGTACAATGGGTCTGCATGTTCTAGGAAACCAGACCCTGTACATAATATGCGAACAGCTTTCTTTTGCAACAAAAGGATATTATCTGTCTACGTGCACGTATAAATGTGCGTGTTTTTTTTTTTGATACTGGTTATATGGCATATACACTTTGATGGCATACAATAAACACACATACAATTGTACACATCAGTAAATTCACATACGGCATTCTTCGATCTACAAGGTGACAATAGAAGATATACGACGTGATTAAAGGACAAGTTCACTTTCATAGACATATGGGTTGAGTGAATGCAGCAATATTAGTAGAACACATCAGTGAGAGTTTGAGGAAAATCGAACCATCCGTTCAAAAGTTATGAATTTTTGAAGTTTCTGCTCAGTCACAGCTGGATGAAAAGATTACTATACCTTGTGATGTCACATTAGTACAACGAAATAAAGAAAAATAAACAAAATTCAACATATTTCGATTTTTCTCGCGTAACAAAAGAACACTAGACTTCTATCTTCCAGAAGTCAGGAGGTATAATATTAGCCTTAACATATGTCAGTAGTAAGTCGAAGAAAATAAAAATGTGCACTTTATCAAAAAGGTGAAGTTTTGTGAAATTCTCTTTTTATTTAATTTTTCAAGGGCTTTTAAGGCGTTGGAAAATGCTTGCTGTGTGTGGTGTGGTGTCATTATTTGGCTTTCCACGGCTTTCCATGGCTTTGATACTAAGTCGCTTTATGAATATATTTTAGTACCAAAGCTCTCTCTCTCTCTCTCTCTCTCTCTCTCTCTCTTTCTTTCTTTCTTTCTCTCTCTCTCTCTCTCTCTCTCTCTCTCAGTATAAATATATGCAGTAGGTATTTTATTGGCCAAGGTTTTTGTGCAGCGTTTTAATGGTGGGACTTAACCAGGGTTGTATTAAGAATATAAAAAAAATGACCCTTTGCCAGAGTCGCTGTGCTCTCTACTAACCGTTTCCGATAGGGAGATTGGAATATTTGTATGTTCAAAATGTATATTGTACGTGTAGAATTTTGCTTTGAGGATTATGTGTGTGTGTGGGGGGGGGGGTTAAAAGAGGAACGTGATATTTGGTATCGTTCGATTATGTAGTGATAAGTTATCATGATGATGCACACGACCTGGGAAGCATAATGTCTACGTTACACTTTCAGAAACTTGTTTAGAAAAAATGACAACCTCTGCATTTCCTTACTATCGGTAGGTGAGTAATACCTGCTGAACTCTACAGAAACGCCTACCGCTCCTTATACGTAGCAATAATAATGTAGTATGATGACATTTCTTTTCTTTTCTTTTTCTGGAAACGGCCGCCTCGCATTACGTTGATCCACTAGTACAGCTTTGTCCCCACCTGTGCCGTGCTTTGGTTATTGTATGTTATTTGTACTTACAAAAATATAGTAATTTCTTGTACTGATTAATAATGATTATAATCAGACATGCATTATACAGTGTTGTACATTGATGTCGTATGGATTAACGAAAACGGCGTGGACTTTCGACAAAATATAGTGATTTCTTGTACTGTTTAATAGTGATTACAAGGACAATGTTGTACATGTATATAATGTATGTATGTGTTGTATTATTTTCCATCTCTTTTTTATCTTTTGTATTCTAACTATCTTTGCTGGGCTTTTACATAGAATTAAGTACCACTCTCAATGCAAATTAATGTAATACTTTGCTGTTGGTCGCGTAATGTAAGCTTGTAATTCTTGGTAAACTGGTAGTATACATTCTGACAGGTATTCTTCATATTATGGCAAATATTTGTCATTATCGTCGTTGTAAATAGCACGAGCATCTACCATCAAAGTTCCATTCATGGAGAGCACCCAGAAAACGAACGTGAACCAGAAAAGCTTGCCTCTCTTTTTTATGTGCACGTGAATATAAACCTGAAGGCAGGGGAGAAAATTAATTATGTTTTCAATGGCTGTCAACCCCCACAGACTGCCCGCGCAAGAAAAGTGCAGTTGTTAGCATTTTGCCAGTTCATTGTTCCTCGACTTTTCCTTCGTTTTGTGATGCACGGTCACTAATGTAAATGAATCTTTGTAATCTGTAAAGCCTATATTCTGGCGTGTGTTCCCCGTGTAAGATCTCATTTCACATTGTTCTTTTTTTTTCTCCCTTTTGATTTGGTAACAATGAAATGCATTACGTGCACGTATAAATTTGCATGTTTTTTTTTTTTATACTGGTTATATGGCATATACACTTTGATTGCATACAATAAACACACATACACATCAGTAATTTCACATACGGCATTCTTCAATCTACAAGGTGACATCAGAAGAGATACGACGTGATTAAAGGACAAGTTCACTTTCATAGACATATGGGTTGAGTGAATGCAGCAATATTAGTAGAACACATCAGTGAGAGTTTGAGGAAAATCGAACCATCCGTTCAAAAGTTATGAATTTTTGAAGTTTCTGCTCAGTCACAGCTGGATGAAAAGAGTACTATAGCTTGTGATGTCACATGAGTACAAAGATATAAAGAAAGAATAAACAAAATTCAACATATTTCGATATTTTCTCGCGTAACAAAAGAACACTAGACTTCTATCTTCAAGAAGTCAAGAGGTATAATATTAGCCTTAACATAATGTCAGTAGTAAGTCGAAGAAATGTGCACTTTATTAAAAAAGTGAAGTTTTGTGAAATTCTCTTTTTATTTACCTTCTATATCGTTGTACGCATGTGACATCATATACTGCAGTAGTCTTCTTCTCCAGCAGTGACTGTGCAAATACTTGAAAAATTCAGAACTTTTAAACGGATTGTCCGATTTCCCTCATACTTTCACTGATGTGTTCTACTAATATTGCTACATTCTCTCAATCCTTATGTATATGAAGTTGGACTTGTCCTTTAATACATTTGTTGATGCCGGCCCTTAGATACTGTCTAAAAAAAAAAAAAAAATCGAGTGAAAATATTCACTCCTAAAAGAGTGAATACACAAAAAGAGTGAATTTAGAGTGAAATTGGAGTGAATTTTGAGTGGAAAATGTTCATTTTCACTCGTTTTAGAGTGACCTCAGGGATCACTCCAAAATCTTCGAGTGATCCTGAGGTCACTCCAAAATTAGTGAAAATGAAATTTTTCACTCAAAATTCACTCCAATTTCACTCTAAATTCACTCTTTTTTGTATTCACTCTTTTAAGAGTGAGTATTTTCACTCGATTATTTTAGAGAGTATGACAGCTCCTGTAGAGAGAATTCAATCAAGATGGAGAAAAGTCTAGACATAAGACATTGGCGGATCCAGACGGGAGCACTGAGCGCGAGCCCCCCTCTTTTTTTTTTTTTTTTTTTTTTTTGGGGGGGGGGGGTAAAAACAAAAGAAAAAAAAAACAAATCTGCAAAGGGGCCTCCCCTTTACGGAATTCCTGGATCTGCCCCTGTGAGATGATCTTCTGCGTTCAATGGCAGCACTGTCAATGCAAGTCAGAATGAAATTATCTAGAGTTTATTTTACACTATGTCAGCCCCGTAGATTGCAAGTGTTCTGAAAAAAAAAAGAGGGCACTCGAAACTTTACTGAATATTTTGAAGAATATTTGGGGAAGTAGCTATATAACGTAATAGATTTTTAAGGAATATTGTTTCATTTCATTTCGTTTATTTATTTCAGCACGGCAACATACTTCAGCCCGAAGGCTGCCTTTCGACAAATTTGACAAAGTATCAAAATTCATTTATATTTCATTATGAATATGTGTTATTTTATCCTATTCAAATTCATTTTAGACAGATGATTGCGCAGATGACAAAAGTATGTTCCTCGCTTTCTCAATGGTTAAACATTTTCACATAAAGTATTAATGGTCAGACTCATAAACACATCTTAAAACAATAGAGAGAGGTCGATCGCTCATGGTTCGCCCCAGATTGAGGACAAAACTAACTAAACTAGATATGTGCTAAACGACAGTAAAAGAAAGTAAAACCGCTTTCAGTAAGATTGTTGGGTTGTAGTCTTGTGGATTGAAGTAGCTGTATGTAATGGTATATTCAAAACAAAGAACACCACTGCCTACTGCATTTACACATTTGGGCATAAGTAAGCTTTGTGATTACTTGCACATGAAGTACTGGTCAAACGTAAACTTTTATGTAACTTTTTAATGTAAATACATATGGATATAGAAACAATGTCGTGGAGAGCGTAAAAATATTAGAGGAAGCCATTTTAAGGACGGAAACGTCAAAGCGAATTGGCACAACTCAGCAAAATTAATGTGACCAATCTTATTTTAGTAACATTAACTTTGCCTATAAAGAAAAGCACGTCAAATATACGATGGAATATATATCTCGAAACATGATATGCAATAAGATCTAGTTATCAAAACAAAGCAAAAAAAAAGAAAAAAAACATTAACACAAAGAGGTTCATTAAAAGATAAGTGAAACATACTATAGAATGTATTTTGACGTGCATTTCCTGGGTAACATTTTTGCCGAGTTATTTGATTTATTGGTTCCTGCATTATATCATTGCTTATGCAGATACATACACATATATCATATACACTGTTGGTACCATACATATAAATGGATATACATAAACATTAAGTGCTAACAAGGTAAGTTTCTTCATTACCTTTAGAATGTACAGCAATACAGTTTCTTCGTTGCCTTTACAATGTACAACAGAACATATCAGTGATGCAATGAATAACGCAGAAGGGCTACAGCTTAAGCATTGCTTGATTTGCATGCAGCCCTCGTACATAAAACATAGCATGTAGGAAAATAAGGGGAGGGATGACTTGCATAGAGATAGGATAGGAGAAAGGAAAGAGGAGAGGTACTGTCTGCTTTCACTATACACAAAGTTAGATCACCTGGATCACTGAATAGTAAAGCATAGCAAAGTATTTTCTCACCGAGGTACAGGTGAACACTTACAGGTCATGGTCGGTTACATAACATTACGCAATAACTTCTGAACGGCGATAATTCAACAAGGGAATTTCACATACGATACAATTGCAATGACATTATAAGATCACTGATATCCAGAAAGCAGCATTGTCTTTACAGCTTTCTTGAAAGAATACATAGACTTTAAAATTCGAATTTCTGAAGGAAGAGAGTTCCAAATATCAGGTCCAGTGTGTCTGATAGATTTCAGAGCCATCACCGTTTTAGGATTTTGTAGATGAAATTTATCAGATTGCCTTGTGGGATAAGAATGTATATCCTTGTTTAACTGAAATAATGGGAGGAAAGAAGATGGCAACTGACCGTTGTACAAACGAAACATAAAAAGTGAATTTTGCAGAAAATTTATATCATTTACCTTTAGTGTTTTTAATTCTACGAACAAAGGATCCGAATGGTCCCGATGGCCTGAATTGGTACATATACGTATAGCTCTCTCTTGTAGAAGCAATATACTGTCAATGTGACTTTTCGCAGTTGCCCAAACAATGTTACAATATGAGATAGTCGACAATATCAACGAATTATAAAGCATAAATAAAATATTCTTTGGGACATAATACTTAAGCTTACAGAGTATACCAACGTTACGAGACACTTTATCTGAGATGTATTGCACATGAGCATTCCATTTCATATTTTCACTGATATATATTCCAAGGAATTTGACACTTTCTTTTTGCTCCAATGATATACCATCCACAATTATATTCAAGTGGCGCATTTCATTTTTATTCTTCTTATTATGAAAATAAATAAAATTTGTCTTTTTTAAGTTGAGTGACAATTTATTGCTCTTAAACCATGTAGATAATTTCGGCAATTCAGTATTAAGAGTTCTTAATAGCGACTGAAAATCAGAATTGGAATAAAATACGTTGGTGTCATCGGCGAACAGTATATATTGCAGTAACTTAGAGGAATTTGTAATATCATTTGTAATATCATTTATATTTGTAATATCATTTGTAATATCATTTATATACAGTTATGCCAATTTGCTGTGACATTTCTGTCCTTAGAAGGACTTCTTCAAATATTTCTACGTCCTACATGGTCCATCTTGATATTACGAAGGGAGGATAGGAGGGAGGAAGGGAGGAGATAAGGAGGAGGAACATATAATATGGATGAGAAAGCGTTTTCACTGATTTCATTAATTTCATTAATATTATCACAAGTGTTTTTGCGTTTTTGTACAGGAGTTTACAGCTTTATCAGGCCTCACATTGTAGGAATTATCAAAATTTGACGAATGAGACTTGTTTTAGTGCAGATAAAGGGGGGGGGGGGAATCCGAAGGAGGTGATTTTTAAACCTCCGCCCATGCAGAAACACACAGACATTCCAATATGTAAAATACATTGTCTTTTGGAGGCACCGAATGTACAATGTAAAAAGACAACAGAAAAGTCCATTGTTTTAAGAGTATGGTTGGGTGTCCATAATATCGGACACCTAACGTTTTTCTATCAATAGAAACGTGAAAAATCTCACAATTTGCCTGAAATTTTACTCACGTGTGGAGAAAATACTCCGGATTCACAAGCGCGCACTGAAAATGCGATCTGAGGTACGCGCTCTAGATGGCGGCTTCGAACGCGTGGGGTGTCATTTTTTCCGCACTCAGTTGCCCGGCTCATATCGACCGACCACCCCGCCCTCTATTGACAATACGTATAAAGCGTACTTAAACGCGTTTTTTCGACAAGCTGCTGTTTTTTTCTAGTCGTAATTTTTTCCCCAATAATATTTGAATATATTTTGAATCCTTCGATATTACTTTTGAAGGACTGTTTGATGAATTTGACTTGATTTTCATTAGGAAACTTTTCATCGTAATTGAAATAAATTAGATGAGTCGGTTTGTTTTTTCACGGTATTCATTTCTCGTTTCTGCATCAACTCGTACGGTCGTAGCGCAAGCGGGCGACAAAATGTTTATGTCATGTGTATATGTAACGTACTGTGCACGATCGTACAAGCGGCGGTGACAATTTTGCGGTCAAAATCGTCAAATTTATTACGGAAGGATACGCCTCTACATCTAACAACGAGTCAGCAAAGGTAGGCCTAGTTATATGTAGTTACACGATAAACCTTATTCGATTTTGCTAAATTTCGGTAATTTAGAGGGAATACTTAGTTGTTTTCGCCACATTTTACTCGGTAGCGTAGCCCAGTGAAGAATCGAACACCGTTGCGCGTAGTCCCATGCGTACATTTTCTTTCTGTACGCGCAATGCCATTATAATGCGCGGTCGGTCGTTATGGACCCGGCCGGTGGGTTGGACCCCTACCATACTTGTAGAATATGAACATTTGATGCGAGGGTCTGCCCTTGTGTTAAGGGGAGACCTTGTCACTGTAGCCGGCTTGAAGCTCGTGTCTAGTCGCTGGATGAAAAACCGAATTAACAGCTTTCAGTCTTCCACGAATAGCCAGCCAAGGGAAAGGAAATAAAGTTATATCATTGCACGTAGAACGTTACAAAATGTTCCGGACAGTGGCAGTGGTGGCGCTGTTAAACACCTACGGACAGTGCCGTATTAAGAGAGTCTGGCCAACTCATGAATTGGACGCCATGTCGTTACCCAGCGAACAGTGCGCTTAAGGTTTTAGCGCGTGCGCTTGGGGGACTAGCGTGTACGCGCAGGCGTCCCAAAGGCGCAAGGGACATGCTAGCCGGGTTCACACGTACAAAATAGCGGGATGACAATCGCGATGCACATCCCGAGTTTTTTTGCGAGCGTCTACACGTACCAAATTAGCGGGATAGCGATCGCGATCGGTATCCCGCTAATTTGGCGAGCGTCCACACGTACCGAATTATCCCGCTAATTGGCGATAGAGATAACAGCAAAGCCTGCAAACTGGGTCACACAGCGCCCTTCTCTAACACTGCCTGCGCGCACTTACCTTTGTCCATTGTCTTTTACGCGTCAGTGGTGTGGTTCGCGCGCTGTTGTTGTTGTGCTCCAAAGAGGTGAAGGACCTCTTCGCAGAGGCCTCGCTGTTGTGATGTGCGCATTGCATGATGGGATGTAAAAACTCGAGATTCTAATCCCGACCGTTCATACGTACCAGCGCGGGGCCAATTATCCCGCTAATTGACGAACCAGCGCAAGATTTCTTGGGATTAGCATCGCGATGCAAATCTCGAAATTTGTATCCCGCTAATTGGTGTACGTGTGAACCCGGCTAATGTCTGCAATGCTTGACTTATTTTTTTCTTAGAGAGGGAGAGAGAGAAAGGGGGTAGGTTGGGGGAGGGACGTTCTTTCATTCCAACTATGCTGAACAAAGCCAACTGTCATGGCAATCATTCTTACACATTCAAGTAGACACAGACACAAAGGTACATAAGCATGATAAATAAAAGGCATAATTCCTTTATAGGAACATTATGATAAATTGCTTTAAAAAAAAAAGAAGTTACAGTGAGCCGTGTCATTAACTGTCACCAGGTTGTATGCTATATATTGCATTTAGCAAGTTGTCCAGGTAACAAGATTGTTGTATAACAAAATGATATATAAATTTACAATTCTAGCTGTGCTCAGACTATAGACGAATTCCACAATTGTTAATGATTCGCACGTACTTAACCATCAATTACCATCCTATTTACTCCTATATGTATGAAACTGGCATGAAGGCCTACTAGTAATTCAAAAGGAATACACCTATGTACAATGTACAACATGACAACGTCATCGATAAGTGCGTATTAAGGTATGTAAAATCATCTTAAATTGTTTAAAAACAATTTAAATAGAAAGACCTGAAATTGAACTAAGCACAAGACAGTACCTGGATTATGTTATGAGGGATATCTTCGGTGGCATCCGCACCAAATTAGAACTGTATTGTCATGATCATTGAATAGATATGAAGTAAGTAAAAAAAAAAAAAAAAACCCACACAAATGAAAATGTCCTATACAAGATAATGGCGACTGGTAGACATCCGCCATATTGTTCTATTAACAGGTCTGGAGTACATGGTACGTCTTTCCAATGTTACACGACAGTTTCACATACTTGGTAGAAAAGAAAATGGCGTGTTTGTTACAAAATTTAATGCGTCGAGTGTTTACTTTCCTTAAACTAGATGTCAATGGATGGACTTTTATTGTTAAAGACTCGCAGACTGAGCAAGTATTAATGAATTTGAGCATTTTCACTTTGACTAATCTATTTTTATGACAATTCAAATACTTTGAGCGGTCATTTTAAAGATATGGGGAAAATCCTGTCATGTTAGTATTTCACTTGACCTTTGACCATCATAAATAGCCAAAATCTTTCCGTACGTGTCATTGTGGAGTGATGGTGGCATGGAAATACTGGTTTTTTTTTTAATGCATTGGGTAATCCCCAAGGTATGGAGGAACTGTGTAATAATATTTCAACACTAGATCACACCTGTAGATAGTAGAATTTCAACATTTTCCTAACATTGATCCTTTGAACCTGTAAAATGAATCTCGCCTGGAACAGAAACGAGTTGCACTCGATGACCAGTTTTCTGGTCGCACTCTCATTTCCCACATTTCCTTCCTTTTGGATCTGCTTTCTCGTCGCACTCCGATTTCCCACTTTTTCCTTCCTTTTGGATCTGTCGGAAAGCGGTGTGCCATTACACTTGTGCTGGGTCGTTTCATGCAACGCCATGCTGCGCAGGAAGGCATGACGAATCTTCAGTTTATCGCGGCAAGATAATAATATCAAAATATATTTCGTGTATACCTTCTACAGTGTACTTTAATAAAGTAGACAACGGCAATGACAATTATTATCCCCACTGCACCGTGAATAATATTGGGACGTCCTAAAGGCAAGCAATATTAGCGCGTAGCTGCGCGAAATGAACAATGGGCACTGCGTGTGACCTATGCTCGCGCCCGCGTACACTTGACTTTCAGCGTGTTTCTACAGAGAATCCGATAGACCTAGCATTTGCAAGCGCGTAATCAAACAGTGCGCTAACGCGGAACCGGGTTGTTTCTACAGAAAGCGCATAATCGGATTGAATCCGATTCTCCACCTAAATGCAGGTGTGACCGGATGTCTGGAAAGTTGGCTGGTGCATTGTGGCCCTGAGTCAAGGTCAATAAGCATCATCTATCTACTGATGATGCGGATGCGATCACCGATTGAACGAAACTGAGCACAGGGCCTGCCTAGCTAGCCTATCCCTGGGCCGGCCGGCCCGGCCTAGTGTGGGTACAAGTTACGACCGGCTGCTGGACGAATTTGTTTTTATCTAACTTAACGTTAGGGCTCCTACTCTAACGTTAGCTCCAACGTTTATATGGATTAGAAACTAGTTTTGTTTTTTCACGGATCTTAAGTTTGGATTTTTATAACTGGATTATCACATGTGACGAGACAACAGCAGTTCACAGAGACACAGCTTCAGTCGCGTCTGACTGAGTTCTGTAAGTTCTATCATCAATTCTAACTAGTTTCTAGAGTAGAGAAGTAGAACCTCCTACTCAACTGTTGGGCTAGGCCCAACGTTAGGCATATTTCTAGTCTAACATTTAACTCTGACAAGTTAAGATAAAAAAAAAAATGATTAGATTAGGGCCTAGCAGTTACACGTTTTAGGCGTAAAGAGTCGTTGGGCCTAGGCTACTGCGACTGGATACTATCTTACTATATATGGTTGAGGGGTCTAGATATCGCGCACGTAAATTTGAAATGCTCTTATAATAGAAGTTATTCTATAATCGTACCTGAATTTCTCAATGAATATCACGAAAAAGCAGAAAAATCACCTCTCAGAATCTCCTGATGATACGATGACGGAGTAGTGCGCTGTCGCCGTTTGTATGTCGGACTTTCTTTTATGCGTTCAATTTCTCGGGGTATGTAAAGATCGCGCAGCTGCCCTCTGTAGTTTCATGCGTGAAAGTGTCTGCCCCTCTGCGGCTGTAACGTGCTCCGGCTTTCGTAGAATATTTTTTCACTTGATATTAAATTTGTCCCTGTTATAAGCAACAGCAGTTTTACCTAACTTGTGTATATTATTGTTATTATTATTATTATTATATGTGTTATTATTATTATCATTATTATTATTATTATTGTTATTATTATTATCATCATTATTACTATTATCACCACCACCATCATCGATCATCATAATCATCATCATCATTATCATTTTCATTATTATTATTATCACTTCCACCACCATCATCATTTTATCATTATTATCATTATTTCTATCATTGATATTTTCATAATCGTTAATGATTTTTATTTATAAAGTTTTCTTACAATATTTCTAATCACTTTAACCAATAATATACACGTAATATAAAATGGAAAAAAGTGAAATATGAACATATACTTTGTGTGTGTGTGTGTGTGTGTGTGTGTTTGTGTGTGTGCTTACCCATTCGTCACCCTCTCATTTTCGTCACCCATTTGTCACACTCTCATCTAATTTGTTTTCTTCATATTATGGCCCTCCCCTGTCACAAATATATCACAAGTTAGCGCAAGAAATCACAAGCAAATTCAAATTGAAATCACACTTCAACTTCGATAGACTGAAATATTTATTCCTTTGTAATATTATAATCGTTGTGTTAAAATTTGACTTAAAACAACATTTATTAACAGTATTTCAGCGTAGCTGGCAGCATACATTGTTCTTGTGTATGATGACGTCACGTGGTAAACGATCGATCGAACAAATTACGAATTCTATCGACTACGAACGAGACAAGCGAGACGACACGTCTAGGCTACAACATCCTTAGAACAGATTTTAAGGGAAGGTAGGTTTGTACAAGGTAAAAAATTGGAAATTTAGTGGAAAATTCGTTGGAAATCAAAATTTCTTACCTGCTTCCTTCTCATGTTGAGCGGTAAGTCAGGTATGTTTATTCCATGGGCGTATCGGCAAATTTTGCGCTTAGTCCTACGCGTAATATCGCTTGCTATACGCAGTTACGCTATGCGCGATCATTAGGTCCCTGCGCGAGACCTAGTACCCTTACTATACTATTACTAACCGGCTACAGTAACAAGTTAGCTCTAATTAGACTATTTTCCACATTTCTATTGGCTACTTGTCATTTATAGGCCTATAAACGTTAGATTCTAACGTTACTATGAATAGGGTTCCTATAGGCCTACTTTTACTAACGTTCTTAAAGGGGCCCTGAAATCCAATTTTATTTGAAAACATCACTTTTGGGAATAGGGTGGTTCTAAGACACATTCTGTATTATACTAATAGGCTCTATTTTGATTATATTGATTAGAAATGCCTTAAAGTCAATCTAGAACTAGTTTGGAAGGTGTTTTTTTTTTTTTTTTTTTAGTTTTGTGAAATATTTCAGTATGAAATCAGTATTTCAGTATTTTCAGTAGGCCTACTAGCACTTAACGTTACTGCATTACATACTGTCTTTACCAATGACTGACAGATGAGGAATAATATTGATTAGAAATGTCTTAAAGTAGATAGATCTAACGTTAGAACTTGAAACGTGTTAGTTTGGAAGGTGGTTTCTTTTTTTTTTTTTGTGGGCGTTCCCAAGTAGAGTCTAACGTTAATCTGGACAATAAAAAGAAAAAGTCGTTAAAAATAAATAGAATGTTTCTAACGTTAATCGTGTTAGATATCGTTTCACCACAAAAGTGGTATTGAGAGCTTGAGGGTATTTTAAATCAACACAAATCAACATGCATTTGAATTTCAGGGCCCCTTTAAATTAGGCCCTAGACCTAGAGAACCACTCTAACTTAACAAGTTAAAACGTTCAGTAGGTCCTATAGTCTAACTGTCAGAGTCTTAATAAACACAAACGGCCTAACGTTACAACTAATAAAAGGATCGACTGTTAGTTGTGTCATTGGATTTATAAGTAAAGTAACGTTAGAACAAAGGCCTATTAAACGTGAGGGCTAACGTTGACTGTTTGTGTTAACTGTGTTAGACCTCTTTCTTCGGGCAGGTAGGATTTAATTCGGGTAGAAACTCGTGTTTATGGAACATTAAAGAACTGTTAGTTATATTCCAAGTCAACGTTAGATTTTAGAACAGAAGCAACTGTTGTTAGGATGCCTAACAAAACATTTAACGGTTAACGTTAGATAGCGTTAATTCGGAGTAACGTACGGTAAAGTTTGTTTAATAGGTAGGCACCTTGCCTCTAAAATCTAACGTTAACTAGGTCTAGACATATTCTAACGTTAACCGCAAGTGGACTCACTTTTTCCACTTTTGGATTGACAAAATGTGCTTCAATTATGTTTCGATACTCAGTAAATGAATGTTTGAATTTCCTTTCATTTTCGGACTAACGAAACGTCGTATTTTTATAGGCCCTACCAAGATCCATAGAAAAGTCTATTTCTATTTGATTCTTTGTCGGATTAACAAACTAGACCCTAGTAACGAACCTTTAGAATAACGACAAAAAGTTCGTAAAACAAACCCTAACACTAGTTTGCTAATGCTAGACTTTAGACTCGTTAGAGTTTGTCTTTTCCGAACTAAAAAGTATTAATAGTTAGGCCTAGGCCCTAGAGAATATCTAACGTAGTTTTAATAGACCCCTAGGCTACTAGCTTCTAGATTCTATGTGCATCTCACACGTATTGTTAGCGCTAGTTAGTATAAGTATTGTCAATTAGAATGTAACAAGTTAGTCGTACTCGTAGAACTATAGGTTCCAGTAGCTCGAATCTAACGTTAAAAAGTATTAGGCTCTAGACCTAACTATATGAGAACGGTTACTAGTATTAATACTAGATCTAGTGTTTTGTTAGTTGCCTTGGTTTTAAAATTACAGCGCAACTGTGTAAAAATAACACCCCTCCCCCTGTTCGTGTGTCTTTTCCTTATGTTAAAATTCAGAGTATTTTCTTTACAAGTTTGTCAAATCTGAGGCAAATTGTGACTAGTAACGTTAGAACCTGATACTCGGACGTTTTGGAGACACCCAACTACTGTAAAAGTGGATTATCCAACGTTAGATAAAATAGCTGCAACATGCATGCACATAAAAGTCATGGCCACATTACCGTACACATGTATGTCAAACTGGTGATTGTCTTCCGGGTCAGTATCGGATTATTGAACCTGGCGTGTTTCTACAGCGCTGACACTGGAAACTGCCCCGGAAAGAACTACCTCATTAGACGGTTAAGTTAAGCGGAATCGGTATCGGAATCTGCATCGGAAAGAAACCGTTACTGGTGTGTTTCTACAGCCCCCTCTATCGGATACAATCCGATAGACCCGGGGTCCGTTTCATGAAAGTCTTAAGAGAGACTTTCTCTCTCCTAAGTCACACTTAGGAGAGACTTTGCTAAAAACCGTTTCATGAAAAAGCTATCGCATAAAGCTATCACATAAACTCAGACTTAGGAGAGACTTTTTCTACAAACCATTTCATGAACGAAGCTAGCACATAAAGTCTCTCCTAACTTGGCAAAGCTATCACATAAATCTAGGAGTGGTCAGGAGCACTCCTAAGTTTATGTGATAGCTTTTTGAGAGTCATTGTATCAAACTTTTTTCTCATTTTTGGAGTAATTGACCCCAAATTTGGCATGTGTGACCACTGTCAAAGGTAGATGTGCAAGATATCTTTTTCGTTAATATCGCGTAATGCTTTGCCATGGCAACGACATATTTTCATAAAAATCATACAAATTATTGTGGATTACACTACTACACTCAGTTTTAAAGCAATGCAGTTGAAATTCAGCATAGAATCAGATCAATGTAATGTGTAGTTGTGCAAGACGCTTTTTTCCCTGTGTGGATGTGAAGAAATCTGTTGCCATGGCAACAACAGTTTTTTCTATACCAATCATACAAAGAAATATGTGGATTGATCTAACTTCGTATAGTTTTTTAGCATTTGACCTAAATTTTGGCACATGTGACCGCTACAGTATGTAGATGTGCAAAACTAATCTTTTGTTGATGTTGAACAATGCGTTGCCATGGTAACAGCATTTTTTTCACTTAAAAGCATCTAAAATATTGTGAATTCAGATAAATTTGTCAGTCTTTGAGCAATGGCTTGAAATTTGGCACATGTGACCGGTATAGTACGTAGATGTGCAAACTTCATTTTTCGTCATTGTTGAACAATGCGTTGCCATGGTAACAACAGACTTTGAATAAAAAGCATACAAAACTATTGTGGATTCAGCCATCTCCCTCAGCTTTTGAGCATTTGGCTTGAAATTTGGCACATGTGACCACTATGATATGCAGTTGTGCAAACTTCAATCTTTCATAGATATGGAACATTGTGTTGCCATGGTAACAGCATTTTCAATGAATATAATACAAAAAATTTGTGGATTCAGTTTACTCCTTCAGTATTTGAGCATTTTACTTGAAATTTGGCACATGAGACTGCTAAAGTACATTGACTGATGTGCGAATTTCTTCTTTGATCGTTGTCAATGTGTTGCCATGGTAACAGAGTATTTTGAATGAAAATCATATAAAAATACTGTGGATTCAGCTAACTTCCTCAGCTTTTGAGCATTTGACTTGATATTTGACACATGTGACAGTCATAATATGTATTTGTGCAAACCTTTCTTTCAAATTTTCTTCCATTAATATTGGACAGTGTGTTGCCATGGTAACATCATTTTTTAATGAAAATCATAGGACTTACCAGTTTATTCATCCAACTCCCTCAGTTTTTGAGCACTTGATTTGCGATACGTAATTATGACACATAATTTAATGACGAACAGATTTTTTTAATAAACAAAACATGACTTTATTCTATGTTGAACAATGCGTTCCCATGGTAACAACTTTTTATAAAAAATAAAACCGTATAAAGTTAGTGCTGGTTGAACGAACTCCCTCAGTTGGAGGTGGGGGTAAAAATCACAATGAGTGATAGTTCAAGTTTCTGCAGGTATTCATGGTTTCATACTTGGATTTGATTTTACTCATCAATTGCCACAATTGAAACACATTTCATTTAAAGATGCATAATGATAAGCGCCGATAATGATTCAATTATTTAATTCATTCACCACTATCAATTTCATACTCATTAACCCTATTAAGCCCAAGCTATTTTGACCCTTCCCAGGCCCAAGGGGGGGGGGCACATTGTGCCCCCCTATATAACTTTGTTATTGTTTGATGTCTCATCGTCATATCTAGCACATGGGTAGAGCAACTCATACTCTACATGACCGCATACTTGAGTTGTTTCAAGGTCACCCATAGAGGGCGCTATTTATCAAAATATAAAGAAATACATAGGAAATATGCTAAAAACATGATTTTTTTTGTATAATTTCTTTATCCCCAGTATATATGTCTTATCATAGACCAATATTTTTCATATTTGCCACAAATGATGTGCAAGTCAAAGCTGATTATTTGTTATGGTTGAAATTTCTCAAGGTCACGACATGGGGGCGCTATTCATAACAAAATAAAGAAATACATTATGAGACCTATGATGTATTGTTTGGGATAGGTACATGCACAGTAATCATATTTCATATTCCCATAATATTGGAATTTTAAGTTTGCAGATTGATAATGTGATAAACATCTGACGACCGCATCCCAAAAAAGCTTTTCTATGGGGAACTCGCTGATGGGAATAAGCGTAAGGTGGGAGGACAAAAGAAGCGCTTCAAAGACAACCTGAAGTTCTACCTAAAAGACTTCTCCATCAACACCGAGTCCTGGGAGACACTTCCTGGCGCCCTTCCTGGCGCCACGCTATTGCTGTAGGGGCCCGTAGAGCAGAGGAGCAGCGCGTCAAGCAGGCAGAGCACAAACGCCAGATGCGAAAAGCAAGAGCAGCCAACCCCAGCAGTGTAGCCCCTACCCACTTCTGCCCTACCTGTGGGAGAGGCTTTCTTGCCCAGATTGGCCTCATCAGCCACCTCCGAACCCATCGAGCCAATTGATGTCAATGGTCATCCTCGAGAACGAGGGACGAACACACACACAAACAAATGATATTGAGGTATAACTTGGGTGAAGGAATCAAAATGACACAAAATAGAACGTCAATCTTTGGAAAATACTGTTATTTTCAAGCATCTCTATTATATCTATTGTTTTATGCTGTTGGCACAGAAAAACAAAGGAAATAATAGGAAAAACATTTCAAGGCCATAATTACTTCACATTCTGCTTCTTCAGCAAATTTCAGCCAAGAAACGCCCATTTCATACATTATAATATTGTAAATTTGAATTGGAATAGAAAAATACGCAAAAATCTGACTGAGATGGTTGTCAGTTTATGGTTGCCATGGCAACCAGCAATATCAAATATAGCTAAATTATATATCAAAACGTTCGGAATAAGATTTTAGGAAAAGTCACCAAATTTGGTTAAAATCGGATAAAGGGCGAAGGAGTGGCGAATGAAAATCTGGTAGGGGGGGGGGGGGCACAATGTGCCCCCCCCCCCCTTGGGCTTTATAGGGTTAATATTAGTTCTACACAATTTAACTACATGTCATGTGACAGATTATGTAACTGCAGAAACTATTGAAACAGTTGTTGCTGTCAAATTTTCATATTCTGGTTGCCTGATTCATTGGAAAATCTGATCTTGAAAACATGTATTTCATTATTCAATACCGTCATAATCACAGCACAATTATCATAACCACAATGATGATACTGGTAAGAGTCTTTGTGAAATTATTATCACTCACAGTATTTTCTGGTATTACACTCTACTTCATTTCTACATAATAAGTTATTCTTAATTATATCTTTCTGATCAAATTATAATTGCCCGCATAGATATAATTTTCTAACTTGGTTACATAAAGTTTGCCGTCACACGCCTGGAAACAATAACAAAAAATAATGCACTGCAACGTTCACTGATGTATTTATGTTTGGATCACTTATACCTCAACACATCTTTCATAATCATTTGAAATATTTTCATGGTTTATTAATCAAATTGTGAAAGCAGCTGAACTTCAAGCAATTCTATCATTGCAAATACCTGGTAAGCATACAATGATATGTGTTGCAATCCACTGTTTTTGCACTCTGAGGTTCCCTACATCAGAATACTAATTATGATAATAGTACTAATAATAATGACCTTGTCTGCTACACAATAGCTTTTATTCATCAAAGCAATCAGAAATCAGACTGTTATGTGCTGACAGAGATTTGCATTTGTCCATTTTAAAATGGTTTCTTCCACTTTACTATAAATCTTCTTTTCGTTTTTTTTTTATCTTTTTTTTATTTATTTATTTATTTTTTTTTAGTGTGCTTCGATTCACCCGTTTGCTTTTCACCGACTTTTTTGCATGCTTAGCTGTTCTGTTTTGTTTTGCAATGCATTTGTTTCTCTTTTCTTCTAAGGGGGATTTGTCTCATTTCTGGTTTTGGTTAATGCCTGGCAAAGCACTTATGCCATCACCAATGGACTCATCTATGACAAAACTCTGAGTGAAGTTCAGCAGTCAAACTGCAATAGTCTGATTGTAGCTTCATATCTAACACTACAATTGTGACTCTGCATCACAAAACCCCCAAAAAGTCACAAAAAGTCACCAAACATGGATTTCTGGTTAAAAGGATGGTGTAGTTTTGGTTGAGACCTGGTTTCAGATTTTTTTTTTGTGTGTGTGATATAATGAGAAACCTCTTCTGAAATATGAAAGGGCACATAATTCCAAGAAGAATTCAATGTTTACTTGATGAAATTGGTTTTGAAATGGCTGAAATATGCAAAATAAAGCGATTCCTAATAAAAGGTGGAACCAACCTTTCATTAGAATCGCTTTTACTTTGTTTTACTTTGTTTTCGGATGTCTCAGCCATTTAAAAATCGATTTTCATCAAATGAACTTTGAATTCCTCTGAGAATGGTATGCTCTGTAGCACTTCATTAGCGGTTTCTTAGTATCTTCCAAAAAGTTAAAAGCTCAATCCTCTTTCTGAAAGAGCAGACTCTAAGATTTAAAATGATGTACAACTCAATTCAGATGGACTCTCCTAACCTATTTGTATATTAGAAAAGCACAACCTCTGCAAAATCATAATCCTTTCCATGTTAGTTCCGACTTCCAGTTGTTTTGCTGGTTGTGAAACATTGATGTGTATACTACGTAAAAGATTACAGCCGAAATAATTAATGAAATCATCGTGATGTTCATATTATTTCACACTGTATTTTACAAATGAATAATTTCATTCTTTCAGAATGGTCCGTTATAATGAGGAAGAGATAGTCGTAAAAAGGATCACGAATTCAACCATGTCGTGTACCTTTCAAGGACACATGTACAAAATGCGAAGAGATTTTGGGGAGAAAAATACAAAATGCATTTTCAACCCCTGCTGGTGCAAACATCATGGAATACAGCCTAAATAATTAATAATGTAATCATCGCGATCCCGCTGGGCGCACACAGCGTAAAATAAGTTTAATAATGCATGTTACTCTGCTTGCACCCATGTTCAGAAAAAAAGTAACACATGTTTTTAATACAATGTGATTTTGTTTATTAAAATTTTATACTGTGTTTCACAAATGATATTTTCATTTTTTTCAGAATGGTTCAATACACGAGGAAGAGATACGTGTAGAAAGGATTACGAATTCAACCCTGCCGTGCACTTTTCGAGAAGGCATGCACAACACACGCGAAGAGATTTTTCAGAAGAAAAACAAAGAACGCGTTTTCAACCCCTTCTTTTTTTTTTTATTCTTTTGGTATCAACTCACAAATGATTCCTTTTTATCCTTTCTCAATAATAATGATCCATTTACTTGTGTAATAACAACACAAAGACTGCTCATAAGTTTGATTGCTTGGTATATGTGACTCCATGCTTATGTTTTCTTTGTTTTTAGTGCGTTCGGTTATAACGAGGAACCGGTTATAACGAGGCAATATTGGCGGTCCCACGGACCTCGTTATAACGGGGTTTCACTGTATATACATTGATTTTGAAAGATTAAATTCATATATATATATATATATATATATTTACAGCCGTAAAAGCTATCATATGTTGCATTCAACCTGTCTGCATCACCCTCGGCAAGCTCCATGCCTTGAGAATCTATATGAAAGAAAAAAGAAATACAAATATGGAAAAACAAATATTGGTTACATACTGAAATTTTATGACACGCCATTCATCCCCTCTGCCTGACATTATACAGAGTGTTAAATATGTGGGCTTACAGTTGAATGAATACACACACGACTGGCACACATATCATTACACAGAACTACTTTTCAGCAATTTCTTATACAGTATATTAGAAACAGTTTAACAGCATCTACGAAAAAAAACTAAGAAAATCGTCTGGGATGTCATACACAAGAATTAGTGTAGCAGATTCTTCCTGATAACAAAAAAGGTGTGACACAGACTCAAAATGAGAATGTGATTGTGACTTTAAACACTCGTCTGACAGAACGTTATACATTCATGACTTTTTAAAAAGGATTGTAACTTATGTCAGGCAAGCTGGGTGTTCCAAAATAAACAGAAAGATGATTCAATGGGTTATGCAATAAATCAGCTGCATTGCTATGTCAGTGCGTTAATCAACTAATGTAAGCCGTACTGAATTCCCAATTGTGGCTGATATAGACATAAACATTAAATCAACTCCCAACTGGGGTGTATAAATGCACTAATTTCTTCATTTCTCGTATGGAACAGTTCACATATAGAGGTGACATTGTTTGTCCACCAAGTCTACAATAATTGCTAAAATAAGAAAGACCGAATTACCTGTAACTGATATGTCATCAACAGAGGTTGCCCTTTTTCAACTGTTATTCAAGTTGTTTATTTTGTAAAAATCTTTATACTTTCAAGTTTAATTTGAGAAAAGCATACCTGTGTTCTGTCGTAGATAAGATGCTGCTATACAGTTTGTAGTCCAATTGTAGTCTAACTCTGACCTGGGTGAAGTTCAGCTGCAGTTGTCTGTCCCAAGGCTTGGTGAGGTTCAGCTCTCTTCAGGCCTTTGGGTGTGCAAATTTAAGAACAGTTAAATACCATACAAACAGAAACATCGGATGCACAAATGGGATAGTTGGAAAATATTTGAGATGAGTGTACATCTTTATTAAAACAAGCAATAATAACAAAATGTTCATTAATGATTATCAATTTTGTAAGATATATTATGTGAACAACAAGTTGTAATTGCCAGTTTTCAAAGTTTGAATCACTATGTAATGAGCCCCTGTTAGCAAATTGTAAGAGTATGAGGTAATTTTAGTAATGAATGAGAGGGTAAATTAATAACAAGCATTCACTTTATTCAGTTGGCAGCAGAATTATTCACCCCCCTTGCATTATGGACACTATAGCAAAATGAATAACATTACAATTACTAAATCATATACAAGTGGTGAACAGATAGTTTATGACAAATGCCTACCTGATCAATAGTCTTTGATTTGCATATAGTTAGAAACTTTGATCATTCATGCATGAAGAGATAAGGTCCAGTGAGCACATTATGGTCATTTCAGACCTTTCTGTGATCACTGAAGCATGACGTGTTATGGTCTGATGATAACGATTAATTTCTTTTGTTTTTATGGAATTTTAAATAGTATCTTGCCATTCTATGCACAACTCTTAGCATTTCATTGGGTTATATTCATTTTGACATGACTTAAACTTTGAATTATTAATATCACGGCTAAACCTGTGTACAAACTCTATGGTGGCAACTTTCACTAGAAATGAGTTCATTTAGATATTTTTGTACAACGAAAAATGCCAATTGAAATATTAAGAATCCTACATCAAATTCCATCATATTGTGTCACCTATCAAAACATTGAGTGAACAAACCATATTCAACGAAGCATTTCAGTGATCACTGAAAGGACTGAAAATGACCATAAATGTGCTCATTGGACCACATCTCTTTATACATGAATGATCAAAGTTTGTAACTATATGCAAATCAAAGGCTACTGATCTGTTATTTACTTGTAGCAAACTATCTGATCACCACTTGTATGATTTAGAAATGATCTCAGTTATAATGTAATTCATTATGCCAGAGTGTCCAACATGCAAGAGAGGGGCTGAATAATTTTGCTGCCAACTGTAGATGATCAAGATAACATGATTTCTCAACTTGCTTCAATAGCTAAAAATAATCATTTAACACACCAAATGAAGATGGTGGAATATCCATGACACTGTCACTTGACTTTTCCATTTGCATCTTGCCCCCAGTCCTTAACTCTGAAGTGGATGAAGTTCACATGTTGTCTGGTCCTTGGCTGTTTGGAGTTTATTCAATATACAAGAACAGTTAATATCTTACAAACAAAACAATAGTGCAGGACATGGGACATTAGAAAGTATGTTAGAGATGGTTGATTTGCCTTTGCTATAACAAGCTATAGCAATCAAATTGAAAAGCCCTACCATTGATTTTGAAAGAATGAATTCACTAGTATCTACTGATCCATAAGCTATGAATATGACTTTTCACAGTTTAAAATGATTAGCTATGTCGAATATTCTTGTTTCAAACATTGTAAGAGCATAAGGTGGTTTTGATACTAGAAAAGGGAGAGGGTAAATAAACAATCATAGTAGGGCCTACATTATTAAGATAACGTGACTGCTAAAGTTTGTTTCAGGAGCTTGATACATGTAGACATGCAGGTACCCCCCCCCCTTCCATGAATTATCTCTTTTCAATTGGATCAGTATGTAATATTCTACAGACAGTGAAATAAAAAATGCAAAAAACAGTTGTTTCTAGAAGGGTCACTATTCACTGGATAACAATGTTTGTTTTCAATTACCAAGATGGACATTACAGCAAACATTGTTTTCAATATTTCCTGTCTAACACTATTCAACTAAAAATCCAGAGACAATTTGATGTCCAAATGTAAATAATGTTGCAATTGTAGTATTTTAAAATATACAGATATGTTGTCTGCTAAAATAGTATTATAAGCTAAAATACTTGCATTCTGTTGAAGGTGACCATGCTGGTAGATACATCGTAAGTCTCGACGAAGTTCAGTAGCAGTCTAGCTGTGGAGAAGATGGAAGTTCAGCAGTTTGGTTCTGTGTTCAGTGAAGTTCAGCAACTGACTCTGGGCTTTATTAGATGAAGAAGTCTGATTGTAGCAGTCTGACTGATGTTCCATATCTAACATTATAATTAAAAATGTGAATACAAAATAGAAAATGTGTTTTCAAACTGTTGTTTGATTATACAAGATTTTACACACAATATCTAGAATCTGCATGAAATTTGAAATCAGTTCACATGTTTTTGCAGTTTAAATATATAAAGGATCTTATATTATTATTTTTTTTTTGGGGGGGGGGGATGATTAAAAGACATAATACTAGTATTTGAGTTGTCTCAATTCAACATGTGTAAGCCTATAGTTTAGGGTATTATGACTTCTTGAGGTTCTAGATCTTGTCGCTAGGCATCCATGTTGCAAGGTCTACATCTACCTAAGATCTGGTAGGACCAGCTGTACTGTGGCTTCACATTCGGGTTGATCACAGTTACAGCCTGAGATGCAGCCACAGTCTGACTCTGATCATCAACTGTTGTCATGTCATCATCATCAGTTAAATTGCTAAAAGAAGTTGTGTAAGCGGTATTAGCATCGGAGTATGGACCTATAGAATCTACTAACTGCCTAGATAGATAGCACTATTAAGAAGATAACACTATCTACTTTGTATCTAGATAGCACTATTAACTTCCTTACTGATGAGTGATAGGCCTACTTATGTTAATGATAATATGTTTAAGAATATCAAGGCAAAGGGTCTAGTCTGGTTATACTTTTGGTATACACTGGTTAAGTAGTATCTAGGTCAGTAGGTGCTACTCAGGATCACTATACCACTGGATTCTAGATCTATAGACATCTGGTAGTATAGCAGTAGAATTCTAGAGGTTCCATGCCAATGAATTTAGGTAAACATCATTCTCTATCTTATTGTGACACATGCATTGCGATTACAGTGCTGTATGCACTTAGAATTGTTGAAGATAGCTTTCAAGTCTGAACCAAGATCTGAACCATGGTTTCCAATTCATATTCTGTGTAGACCTGGATCTACGTACTACTACTAGGCCCTACTATTACTACCGTACTTGATCTAGTTAGTCTAACCACTGTCGGACTCTCCAGATAGTACTACCGGCCCTAACCCCAGGGCACTCCCTGTTAGTTGTAGCAGTACACAGTGCTTCGCGTTCGGGCTGGTCGCAGTTACATTTGTATAACCCCTAACCCCTAGTATTTTACAAGTTTTTGTTGTAGACCTATATTAGTAACGTTAGATAGTAACATTAGGACTTGTAAACGTAACAATGACACAGGTAACGTACAGCTGGTTCTCTGTAGTGTAAATGCTAACGCTATAAGTTCACGTTAGGGCCTAAACTAAAAAACATTAGGCTTAGGCTAGGCCCATAATTCTGTTGGACAAAATAACCTGAGATTTTCTAGACTGAAAAAAACCCCCAGATCTTTCCTGTCGATTTGACACAAAACAGAAAATTTGTATCACTTCTGAATACTATCCACACAGCTAGTGACAGTGTAATTATTCAATGTTAGACACGACTTCAAAAATATAATATTAATAATAAAATGCAGACCAATTCTTTACTTATGAAATTTCCGGTTTCTTCTTCGATCCCTTCACTATTCACGCCTTAAGTTACCTGCAATTCACCCATACATGAACAAATCGGGCAATTGCTCTCATGAAATATCTGCACGCTAAAAATCAACCCACAAACATTTCACTATTACTTGTAGAAGTTGTAGTAGCCCTAGACCCTACCATGCTAACATTAACAAACTACCTAACTCAGCTGGCCATTTGGTCATTCAAACAAACGGCGATGTGCCTACGTGGGACTATTGTGATAACGCTACTACCGTTAAGATTAGATCTACATCTAGCTAGCCCTTGGAGAATTGTAGAAGATTCGAACAAAAATATATCCAAATAATATCACATTATGAATCCACATGCATTACTTTTTAATTGCAGACAGCTTTAAATATACTCACTAATAGAAATATGTACTGGTAGCGGTGTAGAATGCAACTTAGCCTTCAGGATCTTGCCTCCGTCGTAGATCTGTTACCTCTGCGCTGTATACACTGTGTGTATACGTGCTATGTCTAGGTAGCGAGTGCTCACCGCATGTAACACAATAGGGAGAATACGTTAATGATATGCTAATGATATGTTAATTAGTATTACCCTCGAACATGACGATTGAAAAAATTAAAGTCTCTCATAGCTTAGGAGAGACTTCGTGAAATGGTTTTTACTTCTCTGTGAAAGTCTCTCCTAGCTTAAGAGCGGCTTGGCCATTTTAAGATTTATGTGATAGCTTTTATGTGATAGCTTCATGAAACGGACCCCCGGAATTTGGGGTTCTGTAGAAACACGCTGTTTGGTAACGACATGGCGCCTGTAGATCATAGGACCAGCTTTTGACCAATCACAGGCTTCAAATCTCATAAGCCGAAAATCGAGTTGGCCAGACTCTCTTTATATACGGCACTGCCTACGGAGGTATTCACTTTTAAATGAGGCACAAACGATAAGCTTCATAATCTTATCTTTGATTTTTTTTTTCTATCAAGTTGGCACAAAGATCAAAGATCATCTTTTCAGATCGAAAACGTGTAAACAAGGTCCGTGCATTTGGTAGATGTTATTTCTCTGAGATAATTATGTAGTTACAATTCAATTTAATTCAAATCAACTTTTTTTTCATTTCCATTGAATAAACAGGGACAACAATATCCAATGCATTAACACGACAAATTTGTAATAATTTCAAAAACGCACATTAACAAAATACATGTGATCATATGAGTAACAACAGTATTTGTATTTTTAAGGTATATACATATGCATAGTTCAAGGATGGGAATGGAAATGCTGGGTCCCACTAAAAAGCAAAGCTTGTACGTTATGATAACAACACTCGGAAATACATGAGAGGACGAATAATGACTTCATGAAACTACAAACAAATATATGAAACAAAATTAAAGAAACCATTGTCAGTTCGTGATATGGCGGTGATGGCCCTATTCTGTGACAATTAAATACTAACTTTGATTGAGAAAAAAATGAGAATTGTATACCTTCTCTCTTCATACGTATCCAGAGCTTTTTAATAAATTAAGGGATTTGAAATGAACTGATTTGAAATGAATATGGTTTGTTTTCATATTAGCCGCAGCCACGGAAGGTTAAAAATGACACAATCCCAAGGATCCCAAAATATTGTGGACAATTTTTCCAGTTCATGTGAGCCATTTCTTTGATATTATGTTCCTGCACCCTAAATACTGGGGAGATAAAATATTTGACAGCTTTAGAGAAAAACTCATTTCTAAAAATTAACCCGTTTATAATTACTTCCATATAGACAATCATCAGATTAGGCAGTACTCACCGTTCGCGGTATGGGAATAAAAGTTTGGGGGAGTGCTACTGACTACCGAAACACTAAAATGTCAGGCTTCATGTCTCTACCCAGTAGAAAAGATAAATTCTGCCTTTCTCAAAAGTTGAATGTTCTTGACCTTTTATACGGTATCTGGACTGTTCATCCAAACGTTTTCATGTAAACTTAAGAAAAAAAAAAGTTCCTTTGTTCAGGCCCAGAAGGTCTTTTACTTTGGTTATTGATGCTGAACTGTGCTTCTGAAAACGCCAGTAACTAGTCTCCCCCTGCCAGTCTTCTTTATTGTCTATTTATTGACGTGGCAGATACACCATTGAAGTATAGCCTTACCTGATCATACAGATTTTCAGAAGAAAAAAAGAAACAACACATGCACGCATAATGCTCATGTATTACATTGGAGTGTTAAGTCAATAGTCTACTACCGATTTTCAATAATGCGATATACTCGCAAACGAAAAACCCTTATACCAGCACTCACGTTTGATTCAAATTGAAAGATTAAGGGTATGTGCCATATGCTATAGCCAAGTTCATCTATGTGCATCTGTTTCATGCTGTTCACAAACGCATCATGTATGAGTACATAACGCATGTATTAGGCAGCTGCATGCAAGAGACACGCCGCGAAACAGTATAGGACAATGGCTGACATAAAAGCAAATAAAACATGATGAATGTGTCATGATCATGCAGACTGTATTTAGGGAAGGACAATACGCTTTCAAAATGGTATCAAAGAGCAGGCAACATGCCACAGTGAAAATGCAAATCTAGCACCCCCCCCCCCCCACACACACACACAAACACACAGACATGACCAAAAAAAAAAAGAAACCAAAGGCACAGGGTTTGTATTCAAGGCGAAAAAAAAAAGACCCCTACGGAAATCCCACACGCAGACAACATCATTGTCTGATCACGTTCAAATAATGTCGGTGCTATGAATGTATGATATGTACTGACTGAGAAATGCATGCTACTCTCTTCGTAATTGAATGACTATGTCTGCGGACTGCGGAACACTTTTGAGGAAACAGACTTTTTACAGTGCAACAATACCAAATGGTAGTCAGTGGCATTGCAAGGAGCTTTCATTGTATCTGTGCGTAATAACCATGTCAGATCATTCTACGAAATTACTATTTTAATCCTTCAACGCAGACCTTTCCATGTCTTCAGATCACATCTATTCTTTTGACTATGCCACTTGTAGCATCATGCATCCCAAAGCTCGCACGGATTTTCTAGTCTAGTCATAATCATGGTTGTCAGCACAGGGGGTGGTGAAGTAGCAGGGGTAGTTAACACCAATTATTTTATTTATTTTTTTATAGTAGTCATATACTAACCCTTTTTCATGATTGATATAATTACAATCTCAAGTTTAATATCGACAAAAATGATACCTCATGAGTGCTCTTTTTGTGTCTGTGTGCATGCTTCTACAAATGACCCGACGCAATCTACACACAGAGTGCCAAGACTGAGCAGCTATATTTATTGGGAAGATTTATCATAATACAATATGGGTGTATACACCTATATCGACGAAAATTACATTACTGTTAACTAATAATCAGCTTTGAAAACCACAAATCTAAATCAAAATAGTGTATAGAAAGAGCAACTCAAATGCGTGGATGTCTTTGTCAGGAAAGGACTCTGCAAATCAGAAGTATCTGACATGATCTCCATTTTTTTTTTTCACATTGCCCAACACAGGGAACAGACAAATCCATATTTTTATGTATTACTTCTATTGATGGAAATGGGAATTGAATTGAATTGATATGACATAATAGACCTGTATCTTTGATATTCCAACAGATAACTAATTACGAAGGCTCAGTTGAAAGCACATGATTGAAAATGATAGAGCCAGAATAGTTCATGTACAAACTTTTTGACCCATCAGACACAAACCAAATTCACTCCGTGTAAACAAAACAAAGCAAAGCTTACACTCCGTCTATTAATAGCGTATTCTGCCCGTCCTTCAATTAAGAAGATAAATGCACTGAATTGTAATAAAAACACTCACTGAATCAATCCAAAAACTGGCAGCCGACATTATCATAAGAACGTCACGGACAAGACATAGAATTTCTTACTCCCTGACGACACAAACATCCTAACTGTTTCCTTTAAACAGGCTTGTCTAGATTCTGGTCTAATCCCTTACTATATCAATATCAATGAACAGTCTTATATTACTTGGTCCAAGTACAAACATGTTGCACGCGCATAGCACTACCGTACATCTTCCTCTAACCACATACTTAACTATTACAAAAATCTAGCTTCTTGGAGAGGCAAACTTGAGTTTAGTTGCCCATGAGGCCGTCAACCAAGCCAGCCATAGGCCTACCATATCCTGAATGTCTCCTGCTTCCTAGTTGAATGACATAATGGCTACAGCCTTCTTTGAGTTATGCAACTATGAATATCTTATAATAAAGATGGAATATCATATCTTGGTATTGTGATTTTTTTTTCCCTTTGTAATCTAGTTATGTTTTATACTCTTACAATGTAGTGTATATATGTTTCAACTGATAAGCAGAATATATTTTCACAAACAAACAGAATAATCTTTATCGAGCTGAAATTTTGAAATTAGTCTCTCTTGTGTAAGTTCTGAAGCAACTCATCAAGATTAAGTCAAATTCAACCCATTGAAAAGCTGAGGAAAAGAAAATTTTTGATTTATTACATTCACTTAAGATTGATTTCATGTCAGTGACTTTCGGCCAATTTTTAACAAATAGACATTCTGGACAATGTACGTAATTTTCACATCATACAGTACAAAGATATATAGTGCATTGTATGGTATAGATTTGTGGAATTTATTGTGGTCTTGGGCAGTTCAACCATGTCAACCAAGGTAACCCGGACATATTACAGGGAACACAGATGATGACATAAGGATAAGCGAATCACATGTTATTACGACGTAAAAATGTAATGTTCAATTAAAATACCACTTGCTTTCAACATGTTTACCTGTCTAGTGTTCATGCACACTTTCTTCTTTTGTTCTGCTGCCTTGATCATCCAATCATGTATTCTCGAATGAAGGTGCATGTTGTGTCATATTTCTTAATTTTTCATCGTGATTTGTTTTGTTTTGTTTTTTTTCTTTTTAAGAACTATGTACCTATTCAAAATCCCAATAACTATATAAACTCTTTAACTCTGTTCCTAGTAAAGCTATTTCTGATTTTCAATTGCAAAAGTCTAAAAAATCATCTAGAAGCCTTCTTTAAATGTATGAAACGTATTATGGAAAGTTAGATAGACATTTCTGTAGGCTTGTAGTTTGTAGGCCTGCATCAGAACGTGAGTGGTTTTGTCAATCAGAAAAATAGATATTGTTTGTCATGCCAGAAGTGAAATAAAGTTTGTTCTTTTGAAAATAAAATGAACTCAGCTGTACAGATGCACTTAGCGCTTTTCCCTAAGAAAACGACATTACCCGTTTCAATTATCACAAAACTTGAGATTGTAATTGTATCAAGTATGAAACTCCTTAGAAGAAAACACCAATTGCTGGATTCGGGAAGGTCGACGTTGTTATTCGTGGACCTTTAATAGGATGTTCCCTGTTTATCTCGGAGTACATACAGTACATATGTTACTACCAATCCTTCTTGCTTCTTGGGATTCCCCATAACCCGCCAACATGAACGGCACCCATGTTTGTGGAGTGATCACATGACGTCTGGTGTAAAACATGAATGCATGCTACCATGCCCACACACAAGGCTGGGAGCGACCGTAAGGAAGATTGGCTCTATGGATGTTGCGTATAAGAGGTCTACAGTGCATAGTTGTTCCAGTTATAAAAATGTGAAGATATTATGTACTAAGCACTTCTACGATATGAATGTTTTGACAGTTTCAACAATATGTGGTCACTTATGAAAGCCTGCGCTAGACTTCTTCTACTGGTAACTGCTTTTGTGATCTTCGTTGCAAAAGGTAAGTGTACATATTTTTGTATACATTTGCACTACGCGTTTCTACTGTAATACTCTCCATTTAACACGTTCATCAAGGATGAATGTATACAAGGAGCAGTCTGGGCCTCAGTAGATTACATGCCGCTCACGTGGTAGCGGCATAGATCAATACAGCACATGTGAATGATTAGTGACATGCGTGACTTGTGTACCCAGTAATTTTTGTTATGAACCTTTTTAGAGACCAAACAATCAAAAGTAATTAAGAATGTATACAAAAATGTGACCGTGCACCACAAAACAAACACAACGTCGCACCCCTTTATTTTACGAAGGCTCAAAAGGCGAAATGGGTCAAAGCAGAGTCAATCTTGAGTTTTTCATAATTTCTGAAAAAGCTATCATTCTTCTACATTATTGTTAAGTTTGCGATCACGACAAGCATGGAAATGTGTGTTTTCAGCAGTTTTTCTACGACTTTTTTTTTTGAGAATGGAATGATCAGGTATGTCTTACAGTCCCTTTTTCATTTCTTGAAATCCTCTTCACCCTCTTCACTTTCAATTCTAATAACTTTTGAAAGGATAACTCTACTGATTTGAAAGTTCATATTAATCATGGACAGGATTTGTTAATACAGCATGTTTAATTTCAGTTTAATCTGATAATCCTTTCATTGTTGCTCCTCATGTGGTTAACATCCTGTGTTTTGTCCCTTTCATCGCACAGCTAGCGCGGCTTGGTGAAAGACAAAGCGTTTGAATAGACCCTGTACTTCGAGCCTTTTTTCTCAGTTCACACTTTTCCAGGGTGTGTGCTTTCTTTCCAGTATCTAGGTAGATTAGGGGAGTCCATTTGAATTGAGTTATGCATCATTTTAAAGCATAGAGTCTGCTAGTTCAGAATCTGCCCTAAACTAAAAGCTCATGTCTGGCGACTTTTTGTTTTTGTCATGCAGGGTCACAAATGTAAGTCATCACATATTTGTTATATCTCCATTGAATTATATGCAATGAGCCATCTCTTGCTTATAAATATTATAGCCAGATAGAAGAGCCATTGTCCAGTATGTAATCTTATATAACAAATGGTAATACCCACAAGGAGTCATTTTGAGTAACCACAAGAAGCTCTCAGTGTTATCAGAAAAAAAAAATCAGAGTGATGCTAAGAAGGGCTGAACTGATATTTTTATAAAAAAAAGTGTGTGTGTTTGGAGGGGGGATGCGCAACCAATCGCAGTTCAACATATGGAGGTTAAAAAAGATAGTGACTGAAAGTCATGATTGGCAATCTTGCAACTATCTATTAGCCTAAAAATATAACGTGTTCATTGATACAAAGCGGGATTTGCTTCAAACAAACAGATATCACAGGTTAATCTGTTGGCGTCATACGTTGTGTCATACTTATCAACAATCGTATGCCTATGCACACTCAGAAAAGGTGATAAGATGTCATGTCCTTTAAAGGAATGGTACAGTTTCGGTTAAAATGGGGTTTGAGGTTTCAGGCGTTTCTTTATTATTAGATGGTATGTCTGGTAGTTTGTTAGTTTGTAGTTTTTTTACGGTATGAGAACCTATTATACGAAATTGAACAAGCATGTAATTCAAATAGAAATTCAAAGTTTACTTAATGAAAAATGGTGTTGAAATGGCCGATATATTCCTTCAAAAAGCAATCCTGAAAAAGATGGAACCCACCCTTTTTAGATATCTTTGTTTTCCTTTGTTTTTATATATCAGCTGTTTCAAAATCGATTTTCATTTCTGTTGGAATTGTAGACTTTCAAAATTTTCATGAAGTGGTTTAAATACTGAATATATTGCAAAAAAAAAAGAAACTTTACGATGAATTCTCACCTCAACCAGTTCTATACCTTCAAAATTAGAAGAGGAAAGTGAGCATTTATTTCCTGTTTAGACATTTCCGTTTTATAAAGCATGTATGTTACGTAATCGATTTTGGAACTTAAATGGTGAAAATTATTTCTTTAATGATTTCAAAGCAAACTCTTAGCAGAAAAATAACAGAAACATCATGGGTTTGCATTACTTGTTACACGTGTACGTATGCATAATTATTTATATGGAATTTTTAATGATGATATTGTAATGAATTAGCGACGTACTGAGTGCAGTATTCAAAAAAAAATATCTGATAGGCTGGACCACACTTGTCTTATAGTTCTGATTTTGGCCCGAGTATGTAGATGGGCGATCGTTACATTCTGTATCTCATAATGGATTGGAAACAAACTTTGCAGAAACAAAAAAAAAGTATAGGAAATAAACAAGAATGTTTCAAATCATTAGACGGAGAAATATATGTAATCAAATTTAATCAACGTTGTATGAGTAATCACAACAAAAAAGTATTTGTAATAATATGTAAGTTTCAATCAGTTCATTCTGGTTTTGAGATATGAAGTAATTTTGGGAATATAATGATTTAATAAGAAATCAAACAGACAGGTCTTCCCTACTGCGATACAGTAAATAATACGTTTATAGCAGTTCCGTATGTGTATTGAAACGTACTTGATATGATAAGTGTAATTTAGAATCGAGTGGAAACGATATACATGTATACATGTACTATCGATTGAAAAAAAAAGTGGATCGAGCTGCACGGTATTCGCAAATTTTGGTATGATAGATATAAAGTGAATAGTAGGAAACGTAATAAGTCGTAGGGGAATGGAATAATGTGTTGAAAAGTACGACTTACGTAAGACTTTTTAACACTGCTAATAATTTTATATTCTAACTTGTGAAGCG
Organism: Diadema setosum; assembly: GCA_033980235.1. Classification (NCBI taxonomy): domain Eukaryota; kingdom Metazoa; phylum Echinodermata; class Echinoidea; order Diadematoida; family Diadematidae; genus Diadema; species Diadema setosum. Next base: position 24,137,714 of record CM067074.1, read on the forward strand.
TTTATATCACCAATACCTGAATATCACAATAAGATTTTATACCTTCGGATTTACTTTGTCATTTTGATGTCATTGTTTTTTAGGGAGATGATTGAGGATAGATCTTAGAAATATGAGCAACATCTGTAATTCATATTGCCATTTTAGAGTTCACATATTGAATATTTCAATACTCTACACTACTTCTTTGAAATCCAAATAAATTCATTGAAATGTCTTACACCACCATTAAAATGTTAAGTGTATAGGGAGTTTTTACCAGATTAGACACGTTATATTTTGTATCCATCATTTCCATAATTATTTCTTTTGCAGTGATAATCATGCAGGGTTTTGCTTGCGAAGACATTAAATAGATAAATGCATTTGTGTACATGGAGTTTGGAAGCGAGGTGTTAAGTAATGCAACGAGGTCCGACGACACTAAATGAAATCGTACATACTAGTTTAGTAACATGATTTGAGTAATGACATCCACCAAGCTTATACAGATGAAAATTGTAAGTACTTGAAAAATGTACTTAAAGGTATTTTCACGATTTGGAAAATCTGTCAGCTTCGTACATCACGTGACGTAGTATAGCATTTTTTGTTTGTTTGTTTCTATGTCTGGAGGCAATTATGATATGCCGTTCAAAAAAAGGCGCAGAAGCAAACATTGGGGTTAGAAAGGTCAGCACTGAGGCAGTTTGGAATCCCAAACGCACTTTGATCCAGCACGTCGTGAAGGAGAAAAAAAAAACATTTAGAGCAGGCGGGAACTTTACAGGAAGAGAGCATAACAATGATTGTTGACGTATTGTTGGTTGTGAAAACGCATGTAAAACTGTATTGGAAGAAACATGGTGACACGTAACTTTGCATGATAAAGAATAAAATATTATACAACTGAATAATAAGAATGGGCTGGTACATTTGACAAGTAGGCCTATATACTTTCGTACGTCTATGGGAATGTACTTTAATAATACGTTGCAACAATCGAGTACTTGTGCAACTACATTTCAGTTCCCAGACTGGTGTAAAAGGTAGTTGAGCCCATGGTGTACACAAATGGATAATGCTAGGTTAACATAATCATTGTACACTTTACATCTGCTTTTTGTTTCTATTAACTACTATTATAGGGTATTAAGAGGCGTATGGTAATGGCAAGTTTCGCATGTAGCATTGGACTATAGTTTGCTTGCTTGTTTGTTTGTTCTTTTAGTCCTCGTAACTTTGGATATTCTGTTTGTCTCTCTGTTTTAAATTGTGTTTATGTGTCAAAACAAACCCACTGCTGAATCCAAGAGTGTAATTCAAGTGGGCTGCCAAAACCTCTTCGTATTGATAGGTTAAGCAGCTATTCGAAATGATAGTGAACCGGCCCGAATTATTCTAAGAATTAAAGCAAAGAAGAATACAGCGTTGTTGTTGATTTTTTTTTTTTGGAGGGGTAGGTAATGCACTTGTCAATGTAATGACTCACCCCACTACCCCCGGACATGGGTGCGTCATTTCCTCGTTTGGTCCGTCAAATTTGTGACCCAGATGTTCGTCATTTTACCAGCTTTGTCTGTCAAATTTTTGACCGAGGGGTGCGTCAAAATCCCATCATTGTCGGTCAAATTTTTGACCGAGGGATGCGTCATGGTACGTCACTTGGCTATGGAAAATAACACGCATTATTCTGAACCGAGGGGTGCGCGCGTCACTTGCTATGGAAAACTGCACGCATTTTTGCACGCTACCAGTACCGTATAGTACCGCGAGTGAAATTACAGTGAGCGTTTTCCCGCGGCAAGTGAAAGTCGGGAAGCGTTTTGGAATAAGAGGGGAAAATGCTTGCCAGAATCTGGCAAACAAATAATTTAAAAGCCACCCTTTCTCCTCACATTTTCTAAATAATGTTCTGTGGTGACAAAGGCGAATTTCTGACAGTAAAAGAAGCGGCAGCAGAAGAAACTGCCTGCCGCATGCCATTTTCTGCTCGCGGGATTAGCCCGACGAGACGCGCGACACTGCGCTGCAGTATGCATCCACCGGACTAGCAATGGCCGCGCACACACAGCGCATCTGCACACATGTGATTGTCATGTATGGATTGCATGCACAGAATACACACTACAAATGTACGGAATACTAGTATCGTAGCATGCAGCGTGATGTACGGTGAATGACGGTACGGTGCTTACAGGGCCAGGGTAAGGGAAACTTGCCGAAACTTTGACAAATTATGTTTACGAACCAAAAGAAAATGAAATTGCTTGAATAAAACGTATGCAAAAATCGTTTCAGTATTTTCGGGGGTGCGTCAAATGTACCGAGGATGTCCGTCAAAAAAGTGACTTTGGTGTTCGTCACTTTCAACGTGTTGTCCGTCAAAAAAGTGACTGTGGTGTTCGTCACTTGCAGCGTTTTGTCCGTCAAAAAAGTGACTGTGGTGTCCGTCAAAAACCCCGTGTGGTCAGTCAAAAAATGACCATGACGCACCCATGTCCGGGGGTAGTGGGGTGCGTCATTACATTGACAAGTGCATAAGCTGGATGTACACATAAAAGTTTTTTGCATACTTGATCCTATTGGTCTATGCTAACAGCAGCTTTATCGTGTACCAGCTAAGTGCATTAAATAACGAATTACGTTCTTCTCTTTCTTGTCGCGTAGCGTCCATGGTTGACACTGTCCCCACGTTTCAGTTATGGGAAGGGGCAGACATCAGATTGCCATGCTACTTCGAGGAGGAGCCACTCGTTGCGATCTGGGCCAAAGAAAACAGCTCGCATCAGGAGCTAACAACGCGAAAAGCTTCATTTTTCAATGGGAACTTTATAAGTAAGGAGGAGCGGTTCGACATGGACGGGAATTTTAGTCTCGTCATCACCGATTTGCAAACGGCAGATGAAGGTCGCTACCACTGCCAGATTGTACTGAGGAATTTCGAGGTTTTCTCAAATTCCACTTTTCTGACAGTTAGCAGTAAGTATTTTTTTTTTTATCATGACGTTATAGGAAGAACAAATCCTCTTTATTTTGGAATTGTCTTGTTTATCATAACATCTCTAGTTCTCTACATCTGGGATGGACATTACGAACACAGTGTCTTACTTTGATAAGAGCACACAAGAGATGCATTTTTACACCTCCCTGTTCTCGGCCTATGAGGGCATTTAATTTTGTGAGAAATATGCACCTAATTTTTCTGCAGAAATTAACACCGAAATAAGATGTCAATCCTTACCCCCCCCCCCCCCCCCATCTGTCTGTCTGTCTCTCTTTCTCTCTCTCTCTGATGGAAGTAGAACAAAATCACCACTTCTATATTCTTATCAGCCTCAAAGAGCAAAAACAAAAGTAAGTTTCTTTAAAATGTTCCAATCATTTCAGTGACAAGTTGTTGTTGTTTTTGTTTTTTCCACTGGAAAACTTTCGCAAATGTCGAAGCGTCATGCCATACGTGAACAATCTTCTTGACAATTCAGTTACAAATAAAAGCAGCAAATCTTGAAAAGTATTCATACTGTTTTCTCCGTATAATATGTTAAAAAATATGTTTATTGTGGTCTATTTTTGAGCTCTTCTGCACAACGCAAAGCAGATGATAATTACGTGTTCAATTCTCATTTAGATGTGATTCTTGATGATTAACGCCTTTCAATTGGTTTTGTATCAAACAGCAGGGAAATATAACAGCTTAGGTCTCATTATTGGACTAGTCATCGGCGTTACTGTTGCCTTAGTCACGCTGTTCTTTCTTGTTGGAAAGATTCTTCAAAAGTATCATCCAGACTACCTACCGCGAAAAGGTATTCCCCAAACATTTGTTCCTTATTTTGTTTAGTTTGTTAGCTGATTGGCAGGCACGCATGACGCCTATTGCCACAGGCGTTTCTGGACTATTATATTTGCGATTAAAGGTCAAGAAAAATAAAGAGAGTAATAAGAAAATTGTTGCTTCTTTTGACCATAACTTCAAAAATGTACCTGTATATATAGTGACCAATATATCATTTAAAAGGTATGATTTTGTACTTTATGACAGAGACCGTACTTCAAAATCTTCAAAAATGGACTTATCGGTATTTGCGAACAAACTTTTCAATTTGTCATAGCGATTATTATGAGGCTTTTCGGGTTTTTTGTTTTTGTTTGAACAGGGTCGATCAAAAAAGAAAAGGCATTGATGAAAATGATTCAAGTTGACCACCAACATCCCTTTTCTTATCATTTCTGAAATTTTCAATGGTGTAGTGATATCTAGCAGTTTCTAGTCTTTGTGACGGATTAAAATGTCAGACATAATTAGCAACCTATACATTTCTGGATTTTATTGTCGCTGGATTAGTATATTAGATTGATTTACATTTCATAGCAATCTGAACATTTCCTAATATACTGACCTAAACTGATTCCAAATTAACCCTTTATGAAAACATAAGAATGCTGATATTTCTTACAAGAAGTATTTCGAATCTGTATGGTATACACGAACCTTGGTTGGGAAAGATTGCCCTGATGTATTCACGAATCATCGTAACGAATTGTGTACAGCTCAATCATTGATCTCAGTATAGAAGAAGGACCTCACAGAATGCCAAAGTAGCTCGACTGGAGCAGACATTAATTTCGTCGATGAGCGTGTACGGCTTCATGGAAAACCATGTTTTCTATTCGATATGAAATTCAACAAGCATTTAGAAAGTATTTTACACATTCATATTTATAAACATTAACTTTGTTCATTATGTAATATCTCGCAGGATGTGACTGGAATCCCTGCTGGAGGAGACCACAGGAAGGAGAGCCAACTGATGAGGAAATGGAATTGAGTATGAAAAGACTTGGTGTATGCACACTTTGTCCAGATTGAATTTGGTAGAAAAATGGGGAGGGGTTGATTAGTCAGTAGCCAATATCAAAATAACCAATTCTTTTGTGCATCATCTGTACACATTTTTGTTTGCATTTGTTGTTCTACAATCAATCAAGAAAAGAATGATTGGTGTCTATAAGAGCCAGGAAAATTTAAGGAACATGTTTGTGTATTTGTTTCTCCGAGGAGAGAGATGGTCTATTCTGATATGTAAAGATTTTCTTTAGATAAAGCAGACAAATTACATTTTCTTTAAGAGGCGTATAGATAATTGATTTACGAGTTAAAGTATTCCGCGGCATGACTTTGACCGAATCTAATTTTTCCTGTTGTTGTTGTTTTTGTTGTTTCATCTTTAAAGGTTTTTTGAAACTTTCTATTAAAATTTGGACGACCTATAACTAATCACTTTTAAAGTCAAATTGATTTTAAAGTTGTGTATATTGTTTGCCTAATATTCAAGTTGGGCTATCAATGTAAATCAAACCTTTCTTATTTGTTTATTTTGATCAAGAGTGCAAACGGAAATGCCTCAGGTCAGAGACAAGTCTGTTGTTTATTAATTAAGCAAAAAATCATTATTATACCCTCTGATGACACCTGTAGTTGTTAACTACGGCTTGTGTCTCTTACTCTATTGTAGGCAACTCTATGTTATTACAAGAATGAAAAAAAAAAACTTGTTTATGTTTTTTCTTCTGCTGTAAACTGATTTTAAGGGATAACACATGTGCCGGCTTTCGATTTTTTTTTATAATATTTTCATTATCATTTTATAAATTATAGCATGATGTTGTCGAATTTAGTTGCAATGAACGTGTCTTTCTTTAACCATAAGAAATCATTCTTATCATTTAGTATTATCATGTTAATAGAATTAGCAATATCTCCGCTGGTGCTATTGAAATCCCATTCATGCAATCTACAGATTAGAGTGTCGCATATTTACACGAGTGAATCAATTACTAATTAAAATTTGTTAGTTAAACATTTTGACGGAATAATAGGTACTCTTTCATCCATGATTGTCTTTGTTTGTCTGTTGGAAACGCAACCCTGATCAAGGAAAAGATAAAACAAAATGAAAAGCTATTGGAGCCAAAGTGAGTCTCAATAGTATCCCCCGCAATTAAAAAAAAAAGACAGACTCTCCCTCGTTTTATCTGTTACGGCTTCATATCGTTACCATGATTATAGCATCTGAATATTCATTGTAAAACTTTTTTTCTTTTTTATACGCAGTGATTGATTCACGGAATCAGCGAGACGAGCTTCGACAGAAAATCAAGGATTACAAACCTGGAAGGGCACGTTATGAAAAGGATTTTGAAAACCCGTCCAAGGTGAACATCAGTTTCTTCGGTGAAATTGCTGCTGGCAAATCATGTCTTATCAACTCGCTCAACTTTGCCCTAAATGGTGAGAGATTTTGTTTCTTGTTGTTTATGTAAATTTATCAGCACTTCAGAGAGTCCTAAGCTTTCATTTTCATATATCCCTTACTGTAACAAACAGTTAGAAATACCATACTATATTGGAATTCTGACACCCACATAGTCAAAGTACTTTGGGTTTATATCAGCTACTTGTTAATTCACAAATCATTTATATACCCGCAATGTAATGTTATGCATGTGCGAGTGAATAATATGTGAATGTATGCATTATACATCGGAAGAAGTATAAGAACTGATGGTCGTGACAATGACACTACATTAGAGACCATGACAATGACATTGGATACCCTTACAATAATATGATCGTTGCACAAAAATATCTACTCCTTGTTCGTTCATCTTGATTATTTTCACACTTGGTGTAGCAAACCCAAAGTACAGTAAGATGGCAATGAGTTTGCCTCAAAGAATAATATTCTAGGGGCATTCTCCTTCTAAGAAAAGGTAGATACAGATAATTAATGTTCTGTATCCGTGACAATATGCATTGCTATATCTTAACTCCCATTTAAATGGACGGACAAAAAAAAAAAGCAAGAAGTCTATTGCAAATACGAAATCTAAACATTGGGTCTTCTTTGTTCTTGTGTTCACTGACAGGACAATATTCCGTCGTGACAAAGGAAGGAGTAGGAGAAGACGGAGGAAGAATGACCTGTCGCCGCTTTCACCACATATTAGCAGAGAAAATCGACTTGATTGACACGTGTGGTATACACGATTTCTCTTCTAAGACTTTGGAACGCCTAAAGGAGGAGTGTAGTAAGTATAACAATCATTGCGCCTAAGTAGAATTAATTATGATTACATTCCCTTACTTGTATTAATTAGATGTTATTTGGGCAATAATGCACTTTTATATTAATATATCATTACCACTTTAATTCAGTCATTCTTTGCCACTCTGTCACATTGTACCAGAAACAACAAACAAATCAACGGTCACATAATGACTACCTTGATCTATTCCATATGATTACAAAATACTAAGTGATATCAAGAGTGAAAAGTAGTCATCATGTGAATAGTCATTTTTATTTCTCCTTATTTTCAGATGGGATATTCCGTGCAATTAGTAAGACAAGGGTCAAAAGAAAGGAAGAAGAATGTCATTGTGCTGTATTTGTTTATCATCAAAGGTGAGAGATTCATTTCCACGTTCTCAGACAGTGAAGTATAGTTATCAGCTTTATATTATCAGTTCACGTTCCATTCGTTGGGGTAGTTAGATTATAACACCATAATTTGTAATGATGAGAACAGTAGAGAAGGTTTATTATCTCACGATAAATGAGAGAGTAATTCAATTCTTGTGTTCAACGTATTTTAAACAACAGTGTTCTTTGGTAAAATGACGTTCGAAGTGATAATGATAATCATCTCTTTCTCCCTTTGGTCGTTACGCAAGTCTTCATTATTTCACAAATCAGTTACCTTGTAAAACGTTCTCATACATACCTCTCATGCAGGAGCCGGGGAACGACGGGAGAGGGGGCTGCTACAATAAAAAATATGAGAAGATAATAAACACAGTCACAGAAACATGGGCATCACGGGGGGGGGGGTGCGTTGGGTGCGAACGCACCCCCCTTCAGACCCTTAAAAAAAAAAAAAAACAAAAAAAAAAAAAAAAACAACTTCAGTCTGCGAGCGACCTCAACGCCGGACCCAAAATAATAATGATTTTTTATCTACTTATTCTTTTTTTGAAATTTTGCATCGGGGACAAAAAAAAAAGGGGGGGGAAGGGGCGCACCGGGCGTCCCTCCCCCCCCCCCCCCCCCCACCGCCCCCTCTTAATTTCTATACCCCCGCCAAACGAAGTTTGAAGGGGGTATATAGGAATCAGCGGACGGTCGGGCGGTCGGTCGGGCGGGCGGTCGGGCGGTCGGTCCGTTGCAAATCTTGCGTCGCGAACTACTTCCTCAGTTTTCAACCGATTCCCTTAAAACTTGGCACAGATGTGTGCCTTGGGTTGTAGATGTGCAAGACGTATTTTTTGACAGTACCCAAAAGTACGTTGCCGTGGTAACGGCATATTATGGGCAAAAATGGGTACAAATCTTGCGTCGCGAACTCCTCCCACAGTTTTTGATCAATTTTTATGAAATTTGGTACAGATGTTCATCTGAATATGTTAATGTGCAAGACACACATTTCCGCAGTGGCAAAAAGTGCGTTGCCATGGTAACGGCATGTTATTGGTAAAATATAGGGCAAAATGCTTCATGGCAAAACTGCTTCATCAGTGTTTTTCCAATTCTCATGGAATTCATATTGAATGTTTGTCTTAGGATATAGGTCAGCATGACACATTTCTTGACAGTGACAAAAAGTATGTTGCCATGGTAACAGCTCACATATTATGAGCCAAAATGATGGAAAATTTTGTGTTGCAAACTACTTCCTCAGTTTTTGCCCAATTTCCATGAAACTTGGTACAGATGTGTGCCTTTGGTTGTAGATGTGCAAGACGCATTTTTCGACAGTACCCGAAAGTACGTTGCCATGGTAACGGCATATTAATGGCAGAAGATCAAGGAAAGATCTTGCGGATTTAACTACTTCCTGAGTTTTTTGACCAAAGCTTATGAAATGTTGTTTTGACCAAAGCTTATGAAATGTTGTTTGGCGGGGGTATAACCAGTCGACATTTCTAGTCGAATCTAAAAGGATAACTACAAACGGCAGTTTTTGGACTGTACAGTGTCAAAATTTTCAAGCTCGCTCGCTCCGCTCGTTGGCATTTAGTCGTAATGCCATTCTCCTGAAGTTGCTGCCAGTAATTGCCGGCAGTTCCACCCGGTGCGCCCCCCCCCCCTTACTGCAAAAAAAAAAAAAAAAATATATATATATATATATATATATATATATATATATATAGCTACAAACGGCAGTTTTGGGACTGTAAAATGTCACAATTTTTAAGCTAGCTCGCTCCGCTCGCTCGCATTTAAATTCTCCTGATATTGCTGTCAGTAATTGCAAGCAGTAATATGTTGCGCCCGGTGCGCCCCCTTAATTTCGAAAGCAAAAAAGATACAGCTTCAAACGGCAGTTTTTGGACTGTTTAATGTCAAAATTTTCAAGCTCGCTCTCATTTAATCTTTATGCAATTCCCCTGATGTTACTGCCAGTAATTGTCTGCAGTTGCGCCCGGTGCGCCCCCCCCCCCCTTGATTTCCAAAGCGAAAAAATATAGCTACAAACGACAGTTTTTCTACTGTAAAATGTCAAAAATTTCAAGCTCACTCTCTTCGCTCGCTCGCATTGAATCGTTATGCAATTCACCTGATGATGCTGCCAGTAATTGCCAGCAGTTGCGCCCGGTGGTATGCGCTCCATCCCCCTTAATTTCCAAAGCGAAAAAATATGGCTAAGAACAACATTTTTTTGGACTGTAAAATGTAAAATTTTCAAGCTCGCTCGCATTTAATCGTTATGCCATTCACCTGTTGTTGCTGCCAGTAATTGCCAGCAGTTCCTCCCGGTGCGCCCCCTCCCTTGATTTCCAAAACGAAAACATATGGCTAAGAACGGCAGCTTTTGGACTGGAAAATGTAAAATTTTCGTAATCGTTACGCTCTCCTGATATTGCAGCCAGTAATTGCCAGTAGTTGCGCCCGATGCGCCTCCCTTAAATTCCAAAGCGAAAAAAATATAGCAACAAACGGCAGTTTTTTTTTATGTGTTTTTTTTTTTTTTTTACTGTAAAATGTCAAAATATTCAAGCACGCTCGCTCCGCTCGCTCGCCTTTAATTGTTATGCCTTTCTCCTGATGTTGCTGCCAGTAATAATTGCCGGCAGTTGCGCCATGTGCACCCTCCCCCTTTATTTCCAAAGCGATAAAATATAGCTCCAAATGGTAGTTTTTTGACTGTAAAATGTCAAAATTTTCAAGCTCGCTCTCTTCGCTTACTCGCATTTAATCGTTATGCCATTCAATGATGTTGCTGCCAGTAATTGCCAGCAGTTGCGCGCGGTGCGCCCCCCCCCCCTTAATTTCCAAAGCAGAAAAATATGGCTACAATCGGCAGTTTTGTTTGGGACTGAAAATGTCAAAATGATAAAGCTCGCTCGTTCCGCTCGCTCGCATGTACATTTAAGCCATTCTCCTGATATTCGATATTGCTGCCAGTAATTTGTCGTTTCACACCGTCATTCCATAATCCATTTCTATGGGGGACAACCCCCTCCCACAACCTCCCCCTTGCTCGTTCCTCTTGTTCGGGCTCGGTCGCGCTCATGACATCAGTGTAAGAATTATTACTAGAAGTTTATTTGAATTATACCATTTATATAGGCAAATTGTTCAATAACAATTTACGGCTTCAAAATGTACTGATACCTTAAACAAGTGGGACTGTTTCAAGTCGATAAAACACGCAAAATACCTGCATCAAATTGCCCCATTTACAACATCAAAATGCAAAAAGTGCTCACCGTGGGAGGGGGACACTCCCTCCCACATCCTCCCCCTCGCTCACTCCTCTCGCTCTTGCTTGGCCGCGTTCATGATTTTCAGGAAGTTTATTTGGATGATACAACTATTTTATAGGCAAATTGTTCGATAATAATCTACATCAAAATATACTGCTTTACTTTAAACAAGTGGGACTGTTTGAAGTCGATAAAACAAGCAAAACATGCATCAAATCCCCCTTCGCTCTCTCCGCTTGATCGGGCTCGGTCGCGTTCATGACAGCAGTGTAAGAATCAATACAATAAGTTTATTGAAATGATATAGTTTATAGGCACATTGTTCAACAACAAATTCCATCAAAATGTACTGCTACCTTAAACAAGTGGGACTGTTTCAAGTCGATAAAAACACGCAAAAAGCCTGCATCAAATTGCACCATTTACAACATCAAAATGCAAAAAGTTCTCACCGTGCGGGGGGGGGGGGGGGGACAACAGGCACTTCCACACCCTCCCCCCCCCCCCCCCCCCTTGCTCGCTCCCTCGCATACTAACACCCCCAAGATGAAATCCTAGCTACGCCGGTGCCTTTTCGCCGCTTGGTTTCCCTCAAAAACAGTAAAAGTTTATAGGGATTGAGAGCTTCCTATATTCCAAATGTCTGTCAAAAAAAAAAAAAAAAAAATCTCGTTACATTAGGGTCAAAACGCACCCCCCCCCCCCCTCCCTTGAAAAAAATCTGGTGACGCCCGTGCAGAAATACATTAATTCCTTTTTGGAAATTATTCCCATCAAGGATAGAGAGAGACAGAGAGGTGGGGAGGGGGCGGGAGCTATAGAATTATCCTTGAATCTTAACCAAAACATGAGCACGAATGTTTGTTGCATACGTTATTGAGGGCTAAGCGAAGTAGGCCTAATTTATTTTAGGGATCTTTTAGTATTTTTTTTTCTTTTGTTTCAGGTCTTTTTTTCATGCAAAATTGCGTCTATGCTACCGTATTGTATTTCATTGCAGATTCTTTAATATCACTCTATAGTGATTTTTGCTGTTCATCATTTAAATTAGTACAATGGTCGTGTACGGTGTCTTTTGTTTTTTTAATGGATTCATTATTTGATTCGACCAGTAACCATACTGTTCCCAGTGAAAAACATGATAGCCAATATTAGCCATTCATGTTAATGACATCTAATCTACGTGTTTGTTTTCATTCAATGAATGATGGCATTTTTTTTTTTTTATTAATTTTACTCTTGAGAAGTGTTGCTTGTCGTGTTTTTCACACGACAAACGTAAAGAAAACTGCATGTCAAAGATGTTGGAAATATTTCTGAATGCTTTCAGACCAGACGCGGAAAAGGACGGGAAAAACTTCATTAAAACATTCTGCAACATGGTGAAGCGTCATCTCGGTACGTATTCAGACTTCCTAGGTGTCATCAGTCTATAAAGTCAGCTTTGAGATATTCGTCTCTAGTTTCTTCAACGCTCTGCAAACATCATTCTGTACACCAAAAACACTGATCGAGCGCATTCTTAAAATAAAACTTTAGAGACTGAATTTTTGAAATAAATGCATCACTTCACCCATTTTATCCAAACATAAAATAATGAAAACGATATACTCTCTAAAAAAAAATCGAGTGAAAATATTCACTCTTAAAGGAGTGAATACAAAAAAAGAGTGAATTTAGAGTGAAATTGGAGTGAATTTTGAGTGAAAATGCTCATTTTCACTCGTTTTGGAGTGACCTCAGGGATCACTCCTAAATCTTCGAGTGATCCCTGAGGTCACTCCAAAATGAGTGAAAATGAGCATTTTCACTCGAAATTCACTCCAATTTCACTCTAAATTCACTCTTTTTTGTATTCACTCCTTTAAGAGTGAATATTTTCACTCGATTTTTTTTAGAGAGTACTTGACTCAACATCTAATGTCCGATATGAGATTTGAACTAAATACAAGAAGAACAAATCTTGGGTTGAGGTTAATGATAATACTGCAACGGATCAAAATGAATAATCTATAGCTGAATTATTTGAAAATTACTACACATAAACATGGGTGATACTTGCATTCAACAGTGTTCAGAGAGGCAAGTATTTCGAGCGGCCGCACTAGGATCTAAAAAGAATACCAGTCCTCTTGACTTATACATGGCAAATCACTGATACACGTACACACAAACACACACAAACACACACACACACACACACACACACACACACGGAGAAAAAAACAGAAGACTAAGTAGACATGCCTCCCCCTACAGACAAATGGTATAGAAACTCTTAGTATAACAATAAGCACACATGACATTTTCTTGGAAGTTATATGTAACAGGCTTTTTTTTTGTGTAATGTTAACAGTTCAAATGAAATTGAAGGGTATATCACAAATAGCGTTATTGGTCAAAGTTACCTTTAGTTAGCTTGACTTAGCTTACAAGGCACAAGAAATAATTTCTCGTTTTTCAGTTGGGTAGATGAAAGTACATGGCAGTAACTGTTGCTGAACACATTGAATTATTATAACACATTTGAGTGAAAAAGAGAGCTTACTCAACTGCTGACTCTTCCTGTTCATAACGTATTCAACGATTAAGGTAATTTCTAATTCAGTTACAGAAATATTTATTCAATTCGTTGATAGATTTCTTTAACAGAGACATGGATTTTTTAGTCTGAATAGTGTTATAGTTCTCAATTTTAGCTTGAGTAGGAGCACTTTAGAAAAAAAAAATTACGAAGGCCAATACAAAGAGACAGATATCTAAAGACGAAGGGAAGTGTGGTTTGACCTCGCATCATTTGAAGATGACATGAGAGATTGAAACGAATCAAACACATTACTTTCTAAACAAAATTTATTTTCTTTTTCGTTTGTGATCTTCATAACAAAATGTTTCTTATAAATGGGTAGCAGCTTTCAAAATTAATCATGGCGCTACCCATTCCTTAAAACAAACAGTTCTGAAAACATTTCTTTTCCTGTGTATTCTCCCCCCAGTGCCTCCCAATAGATGGTTACATTGCTGCAGTTCTGTTTGTTTGTTTGTTTTGTAAAGAACAAGTCTATTTCTGGTCTATCGCTATTTAGTCTAAGGTTATACCACTTTGTTGTGTTAGAAAGGTCAAATGCGGGATCTCCAATTAATGTTACAGATGCGAAAATAGTATTCAAGTCTGTATGTTGTTGCTGTTGTTGTTGTTTTTTTTTTTAACTTTTACTTCTTCTCCTTTTTTCTTTACAGGCACAGAGCCACTTATTGTGGTAACTCACAAAAGCGACTATGAAGACCCCGAGGCTGTTTGTCATGAGATACCAGGGTCCAAAGGCAAGCAAAAAATCTGGATGTTTGAGAACTACACCCCTACAAATAATGAGGAGGACATTGAAAAAGACGTGGAGTATCTAAAATTTCTCTGGTCGGCTCTGCAGACTTGTGATGAGACCATCTATCACCGCAAGAAAAAGATTTTGTAATGCCAAGAAGGTTAAGGATAAAATCGTAATGTTCAATCATGGTTTATCATTTGTTTTAGTGCGTATAAGGGAAATTCGTTTATGATATTCTTTGATGATATTGCCTCTTTTAGCAGTAGCAGTTTTTCTTAAAGCAACATATAAAGCATTCTGATATGGAATCCCATTATCAATAGTCCTCACAAACGAAATATTTTGCTTTATCCAGCTCATAGAAAACACGGCATCATTTGTCCATAACGTGCTCAAGTAACAATTAGCACAGAAGGTTTCTCTAAACAAAGAAACAACGAATTCAATTTCACTCGAAGAGGCTGGTTAATAAAGCAGTATCAGCAATCACAGCTAAATTTATATTTAAAAAAAATCAGAAAACGGAAATACAATTTTGATTGGTATTCTTAAAGGGTATGGCTAGTATCTGATCAGTGGAAAACAGTGGGAATGCCGGGGATGGTTGTTCCAATTCTTGTGGGATTCATTTAAGAGTACACTACAAAATAAATTATATCTATTGTTGTGTGAAAATTATTCAGAATGGTCTCATATTCAAGTAATGTGCAGTTTAATGGTTCTAGGCTAGCATGCCTGTACAGTGACGAGGCATTAAACTGCACATTACTTGAATATGAGACCGTTCTGAGGCAAATGATTTTCACACAACAATAGACACATAATGAACTCTAAAATGAATCCCACAAGAATTGGAACAATCATCCCCTAGCATTCCCACTGATTCCCACTGATCAGTCACTAGCCATCCCCTTTAAACGATCCCAGACAAAGCCTCTAGAATAATGAGCAAAACCCAAACAGAAATGGTCAAAATAAGAGCAAGAACACTAACACACACAGAAAAAAAAAATGACTGTTCTATGTAAATGAGTCACATTCACTCACGTAAATTTTACTTCACTTCTCCTCGCAAAGAAGATTGTAAAGTTCAGATAAATCTATCTCTATATTAAAAAAAAAAACACATAAAACACGCAAATGATATTGACTCATGTTGGTTCGATATGATAGGCACGTCTAATTAAACGAAAAAAAAAACACACACACACACACACACAAAACACGCATAAAACGTTAATACCTAGAATGTAGTTCATAGCACGCGACCAGATGTGATAAGAAGACGATTGTTTATAAACGAACACAAGTCAATCGAGCGATGTTCCCGGGAAAGCAAGCTTGGCTACCGGTCCATGGAGATTGCGACACAAATATCCTGGTCAAATCGTATGTTGAGCATTTCGTTTCCGAGGGAAAGTATTCTCGTCATTGCTTTAATCTTTTTTTTTTTCATTATCCTTCAATACTAAAGGTTGTTAACAGCTGATTTTAATTGCCTAAATTATAGTGTAAGCAGGACATTGCACGTGATGGAAAAAGTATTTTGATGGACGAAGTCAAGTATAGAAAGAACTGGTGCACGTATCCACTCTCGTGCGACATCTATAATTATTACCTATACGAGGGAGTTTTGCGAGGCAATTCCGGTTGATATTTTGCAGGGTTAAAAGGTCAGCAGTTGATATTTTGCAGGGTTAAAAGGTCAGCAAGCAATATTCGTTCGCCTCTGCCGGGTTCGCGACGTTGCTGCGTGTCGGTTACACACACCGTACACAAAACAATGTGTGGAAACAGTGGAATCTCTCTCCCCACCTCCCTGCTCTAAACGTAAACATTCCGATCGACCACGAAAAGAAAACATTCCACATGATTCCAGGACGTCCAGGGTGTCAGTTACACGCACCGCAGAAGAACGCTGATAAATCAACTCATACAAGGTCGACCACATACAGCAGCACTAGGCAATGTGACTAGTCCATTTGTGATCAGTAATTGCACAGTGACCATCAGTTTTACAACTCTCAAACTTTTAAAAGAGAAGTAAAAATAAAGTGTAAGAACGTTCAGAAGTTTGAAGTTTGCCTGTTACAACTACATGTATCTTTGAAGTTGGAGTTGAATGATATACACTGATGAACAATTTTGCAATTATTCAACATGTTGATGGTCTACAGGTAGTCAAATGTGGCTTGATCTGTATCATATATACTGTAGTGTATAGCCGTATTTACATATTTTCTTAATTTACCTAGGGGGATAGGTAATAATTATGATATTGACTGGCCTTTCTTTCGGGAGGTACCAGATAAATATTGCCCGCACTGAAAACATATTGCCCTCGTCTTCGACTCGGGCAATATGCTTTCAGTTTGGGCAATATTTTCTGGTACCTCCCTCAGGGCCAGTCAATATTATATAAATAGTGGTTACCATTGAAACTGTGTAGAGCATAGTAATAATTTTATTGTCATTTAGGTCTACTGTAGCAATATAAATATGCCACCTTTGCCGCCTTACATGGTATTGGCAATGCTGACATGTCCTGTTTCTTCAAGGTCATTTCTTCCATACTTTCATGTATATTATATTTTTATTTCTGACGTTTTGTGTTTGGACTGGCTGTAAATATGACATTCTCCCCATAACGGAATAAAATATTTGGGAATGTAGTAGGTTAGATTCAAATCATCAACCATTCACATTGTACATAAATGCGTTTCGGTCAGGATTTTGTATCGTTCATGCAGTATTCTCATGTAGTTTTTTTTTATAGCAACATCAAGGTGTGTTTACAGTTTTAATGACGTATATTATTACAGTCTATTATCATTATTATTGATGGTCGGATAATAATTCTCATTTTGTTTGATCTTGCTGATTATAATTTTGTGACAAAAAAAAAAGAAATGGGCACGATAGAATTGGCGGGGAAGTCGGAGTGTATATTCAAAAAAAAAAAAAAATATTTGATTATGTGTTGCGTGAACAGCAACCGTTGAGACACACTTTATTGAGTTTGTGACTCCAAAATATTATCATTGGCATTTGTTATAGACCCCCGAAGTCTCTCTCTCTCTCTCTCTCTATATATATATATATATATATATATATATAACCGTGATTCTACATGAGGACTCAAAAAAGGTGAAATGGTTCAATTGAGTCAATCTTGAGTTTTTCATATTTTCTGAAAGAGCTATCCTTCTTCTACATTATTCTTTAGTTTGGGATCATAACATGAATGGAAAATTGTGTTTTCAGCAGTTTTTCTACAACCTTTTTTTTTTGGGGGGGGGGGAGAATAGAATGATCACGTGTGTCTCAGAGTCCCTTTTTTTATTTCTTGAAATCCTTTACACGCTCTTCACTTTCAAATCTAATAACTTTTGAAAGGATACTACTACAGCTTTGAAAGTTGACATTAATCATGGACAGAATGTGTTGATAGATTATACTCAATTTCAGCTTAATCTGATTATCCCTTCATTGTTGTTGCTCCAGTGGTTTACTTCCTGTGTTTTGTCCCTTTGATTGCACGGCTAGCACGGCCTGGTAAAGATTAAGCGCTTGAATGGACTCTGTACGTCAGAGCCTCTTTTCTCAGTTCACATTTTTCCAGAGTGTATGCTTTCTTTCCAGTATTTAGATAGGTATTTAGGTTAGGGGAGTCCATTTGAATTGAGTTATACATCATTTTAAAGCTTAGAGTCAGCTCTTTAAGAATCTGCCCTTAACTGAAAATCCATGTCTGGCGACTTTTTGTTGGTTTTGTGATATATATATATATATATATATACATATATGTATATGTATATATGCCCTGAACCGCCATGACGTCTCCGTGGCCGAGCGGTTAAGGCGTTGGCGTTCCATGCCAAAAACCCGGGTTCGAGTCCCGGCGGAGACCAATTTTTCAACTCTTGTGCTTTTCCGAAAAGGAGGAACAGTAAGAGGAATAATAATGTCAAAGCTACGCACCGATTTTCTCCTTCCTTTCTCATATCTCACATATATACATATATGTATATATATATATATATATATATATATATATATATATATATATATATATAATCACATGTTTGTGTGTGTGTTTGTGTGTGTGTGTGTGTGTGTGTATGAAGGGCGCCTTTTGGAGGCAGGCGTTTCATATATTATATTTTTCATTTTGTTTCTAAAACTTCCTTTATGTTAATTATCTTGCCCATGCCAATGAAGAGTGTTTGGCAGTAGCTCAGCATGACGTGTTGTGGACCTCTGCTTCCTCTCGATAGTCCTCTTCTCCTTCCCTCGATGCTTCTTTTTCATCTGATCCTTACATCCTTTCTTCTCCCTCAAACCTGTCCCTTTCCTTTGTCTCATTGCTTGCCCTGTCTTGTAACTGTGTGTGTGTGTGTGTGTTACGTATATGTGTTTGTGTGTTTCGGGACCTTTTTCGGACCTATTGTAGGTTCAATATATTGAGTGGCCCATATTTCTACAAGCTTGTACATTGTCCCTCTTTTCAATAAACGCGATTATTTTGAACAATTAGTTCCACATTATATATATGTATATATATATATATATATATATATATATATATATGTATATATATATATATATATATATATATATATATATATAACATATATATATAACATATATATATATATATATATATTTGTATGTACACTTATTCTGAAATTGGTGATCTTCTCCCTTGTGTAGAAGTTTCTTTCAGCCACAGCTGGCGCTGATTTCCAAAGGCTAGTCTATACTCATTATTATATTGACAAATAAAACCTTGTGTGTATGCATAAAAATATAATGTCAATAAAAGATGCTAAATTGTAAATTTCTACTGTAATTATTTATCATATGAGGAAGATGACTTGTACCTTATAATGTGCTTCTTAAAATGAAGTGCTTTGTGTATACTTCATAGTTTTCTTCTGTGCAGTACGAAATAAAAGCACATGAGTCTGTGAAAGGAGTTGGCAAAATTTGCAATTAAGGGAAACAGATTTGCGTTGTAGTTATCAATTTAGTGAATATTCAAACCTATAAATGTACCATCAATGAACAAAGATATATTGCATATACGGATTGATGGATGTAAGTATTTTATCACATGGTTTTATGCAAACTTGGATGGCCAGGTTGTTTTACAGTACATTAATTTTGTTTTCGTTATTCTGTAACAGCTACAACAGCAATCGTTTGTTTATTGCTTATTTGATTTTCTTGTAATCACTTACCATTAACTTTTCTTCTCTAAACTCTCTATCCTTTATAGCGGTAGCTTGGCCCTTGATCCCATATTTGCTTTTCATTATTAAACTACAGTACTTCTATTTGGTGTGTGAAACTGGAAATATATACAAAATCTGACATTTCTGATTTCTTGGCATTGTTTTTAACTCTTGTTTGTCTCTTCTGTATGAACGAGTGAAAGAGCGAAAATCTGAATTTGAGTGTGTAAATATATCCTTATCTCTGTTTTTTTTTCTTTCTTTGCAACCCTACCTACACAGTTATGAAAGGTAAGTGGTGTGAACTGCAAAGTCCCACTTAGGTCTTAACACAACAATGGGTCCTATTGAACCTAACATTCTAAGATTTGGGCGACAGCTGATTATTAAAGTTTTTTTTTATGAAACATGGGCTTAATTTCTCGTAGACTATGCAGAGTATAACATATCGGCATGCCAAACGTCATGTCAAAAAAAAATACAGTTCGTAGTCGTACGCTAGAATTCTGATTGATTGCGCAGAGTCTACCTAACGTGCGGTCCTGGCCTAGACCGTACTTAAAGACAAAGTTTAGCCAAAACAGTGAGTGTCAGTGTTATGACTACATTTTGTTTTATATAGCAAATAGTATGCATGCTCTTCCGTACACTATATAACTAGCCAATATACACTTAAAACGCACAATAAACTCTTGTGCAATTGTATTTCACCTCGGTCTTCGGCCTCGGTGCTAGTTATGCATTTGCCACGCCTAAAATCTAGTATAGTACGTTCAAATTACGCGCTATTTATATTTATTATGTGACCATGTATAACAAAACAAACAAAAGGTTGCCAAGTGTATACATAATTACTGCTTCTTCGGAAAATAATATGAAAAAAACTCGGGATTGACTAGGTTCACCTGTTTTAACAATTTTTAGTCCTCACATGGAATCAGGGCTTGCGACTGTTGTTGAGTATGTGATGCACAGTCGGTCAACATTTAATCTCACTGGTATTCTCACACCCTTGATTTAGAAAACATGTTGGGATTTTACGCATTGGCTCCACGAAAAATGAAGAAACAAACTGGTAATGTATTTTTCGCCAATAAAGCATGAGTTTATTTGAATAAATTTTTCGGCGTCCTTCACATTCTTCTGGAGTCTGGTCATTGTCAAGACTCCTGAAGAAGGCTTAGGACGCCGAAAATTTGAGGGGAATAAACTCATGCTTTATTGGCGAAAAATGCATTACCAGTTTCTTTCTTCATTATAATATGAATGTATATATATATATATATATATATATATATATATACATATATATACATACATACATACATATTCTTATTAATATCGCTAAATATATATATATATATATATATATATATATATATAGTGTGATGATGCTGATATTCCTACCGCACGCCTCTGTCATCTTAAGTGAAATTATAGTTGAGACAATGTAGATAACAGAAGATGTCGCATGAAACCGGCAGAGTTGTGAAGCTTTCGACCGTGGTCTTCCTCAGCTTTAATGTCTGTTTGTGAAACGAAATATATGTTTTTGAGCATAACAAATCTGAAGTCATAAACACAATATATTAAATATAAGTTGAGCATGAGTTAATAGTTACATGACATACTTGGCAATATTTTTTGGCACTTTGCAACACATTCAACAATGTATAACTGGAAATGAGTGTATAGTGAGTATATATAGCATACAAGCATATCATACAAATAAAAATTATCAAACATATATCATAAATAAACTAAATAATATGATTACCTGCTAAGCAGACGTTTGCGTTGCCTGGATGTCTTGTGGCTGTCTTGTGGCGGGATGTGAGTGATCATGTGATATTGGGGGAAGGTTTGTGTGCGGTGGTGCATGTCAGGCAGGAGTGGGGTAGTGTAAAGAATTAGGTTCAGTGTTACAAGTGTGTCAGTCGTGTCAGTGCAGATAAAGAATGGTTGACAATTACGATACAATGAACATTCTCGTGGTCATTAACCCCTACAGCTGATTTACCAACAATCAAAATAGCAGGCATGGAACCCGGGTACAGATAGAGTGTGAATAGAGAGTGGATAGTGTGTTGCCACTTGTCCCTAGGTACATAACACAGAAATATACAATATACACATTATTTTATATACCAAAATTATCACTGAAACAATCTTCATACTCTTGCCACATAATATAACAAAATTGTGTCGCACAGTATAATTTTTCTGTGTACACCTCTATCAATCTATCTATTAATCTATTCATAATTCATATTTATATATATTCATATTGAGATCGTATATATATATATACATAAGCATATATATATACACATATATATCCATGTACATATGCATGCATACATACACATAAATATCATATACACACATACATACATATATGATTACATAATTCCTTCTATCCACATTATATAATAACTGAGTATATAACAATACCTATCAGTTAACCAATACAACATCAGAAAATCACAATCCTTTACAAACATTCTATCTTTTCCGTAAATACAGTCTCATTTTACATAAAACCCGGGTACAGATAAAGAGGGGATAATGTTTTGCCACTTAGAAATAAAATATATGCCAAAATTATTGCTGACAAAATCTTCATGCTATTCCCACGTGATATAACAAAGCTGTATGGCACAATAATTATTATATATACTGTTTCTCTGGTGCACAACTCTACCTCTCTCTATCTATAATCATCATTTGTTATACATATTATACAATATTCATGCACCCATGTTATGATTCTAGACACATGCATACACTATATATATACATATATATACATAGAAGAGCCTGCTTGCAAAAAACGACAGGTCCATATTTGCCAAATGGAGACACATGTGGCTAAGGTCAAGAAAAATAAAGAGAACAACAAGGAAATTTCTGCCTCTCCTGACCATAACCTCAAAAACATATCGTTATATGTAATGACCAATATATCATTCAAAAGGTATCACCTTGTACTTCATGACAGACATCGTACTTCAGAATCTTCAGAAATGGACTCATTGGCCCCTGCAAACAAACCCCTCATACATATACATATAATATACATTATATAATAGTACATATACACGCACATTTACATACATACATACATATACATGTGTGAACATATACACATATATATATATATATATATATATATGTGTGTGTATTTAATTATTTGATATATAACAATGACAATGACTATCAATCATCCAATGCAACATCTCTTCTGATGAATACAATATCATCTTTCATATACATTTCCTAAATACCATTCTATATTACTCATCTACATTAATACCATACGGTGTGAGCGTTTTAAGTTTCAAGATCCAGTATGATTCCCGCCTTAAAGTGACTTGATTTGATTTTTTGTGGATAAGTTCAATGCCCGTGACCCGTACATCGTCGATTGTGTGATCAAGTGTGCTGAAATGCTGTGCTACCGGAATTTGTTTACGTTTTTCTGTGTTGTATTTGCGGATGTCAGAGCGGGTGTTGTTCATGCGTGTGTATAACGTTGTGGTGGTTTTTCCGACATATTGTTTTCGGCATCGGGCGCATGTGATCAAGTAAATTACGTAACTTGATTTACAGTCAATATGTTGCAGTATGTGAAACTCCTCTCCCGTGACGGTGCTGGAGAATTTATTTGTGTTCTCCATCAGTGGACAGATACAACATTTTTTGGCATTGCATTTGCTTGATCCCCTTGGTCTGTTTGCATGTACATCAGCCTCCTCATGCACTTTGGCGGAGACCAGCAGGTCTTTAAGAGACCGACCTCGGCGAAAGGATACAATAGGAGGCTCAGGGAATATTTGTTTCATGTCCTCTGACTGATGCAGAATTGGGAGGTGTTCACGCATGACCTGAGAGAGTTTTCTTAGATTTGGGTGAAATGATACAACAAAGGGCGTCCTTTTCAGTGGCTTTTTGATTTTGTATTTCAGAAGGTCTTCTCGGGGGACGGTGGAAGCTTTATCTACAGCTTTCTGGACATCTGTTTTGTTGTAGTTGCGCTGTGATAGATGTTCTTGTAGTTGTGCTATTCCCTGTGAGGCATTCACCTCTTCTGAGCAAATTCTACGAATGCGCAACGCTTGACTGTATGGGATACTCTGCAAAGTATGGGAGGGGTGACAAGATTCGGGAATTAGATAAGCATGACTGTCAGTGGGCTTAGAGTAGAGGGTAGTGTGGAGTGCTCTGTTCTTAATGTAAATCAAAACGTCCAAAAAGGGAACCTGAGTAGTGGATGTTTCAAATGTGAGTTTGATTGTGGGATGAAATGAGTTTATCAAGGAGATATCTCCTTGATAAACTCATTTCATCCCACAATCAAACTCACATTTGAAACATCCACTACTCAGGTTCCCTTTTTGGACGTTTTGATTTACATTAAGAACAGAGCACTCCACACTACCCTCTACTCTAAGCCCACTGACAGTCATGCTTATCTAATTCCCGAATCTTGTCACCCCTCCCATACTTTGCAGAGTATCCCATACAGTCAAGCGTTGCGCATTCGTAGAATTTGCTCAGAAGAGGTGAATGCCTCACAGGGAATAGCACAACTACAAGAACATCTATCACAGCGCAACTACAACAAAACAGATGTCCAGAAAGCTGTAGATAAAGCTTCCACCGTCCCCCGAGAAGACCTTCTGAAATACAAAATCAAAAAGCCACTGAAAAGGACGCCCTTTGTTGTATCATTTCACCCAAATCTAAGAAAACTCTCTCAGGTCATGCGTGAACACCTCCCAATTCTGCATCAGTCAGAGGACATGAAACAAATATTCCCTGAGCCTCCTATTGTATCCTTTCGCCGAGGTCGGTCTCTTAAAGACCTGCTGGTCTCCGCCAAAGTGCATGAGGAGGCTGATGTACATGCAAACAGACCAAGGGGATCAAGCAAATGCAATGCCAAAAAATGTTGTATCTGTCCACTGATGGAGAACACAAATAAATTCTCCAGCACCGTCACGGGAGAGGAGTTTCACATACTGCAACATATTGACTGTAAATCAAGTTACGTAATTTACTTGATCACATGCGCCCGATGCCGAAAACAATATGTCGGAAAAACCACCACAACGTTATACACACGCATGAACAACACCCGCTCTGACATCCGCAAATACAACACAGAAAAACGTAAACAAATTCCGGTAGCACAGCATTTCAGCACACTTGATCACACAATCGACGATGTACGGGTCACGGGCATTGAACTTATCCACAAAAAATCAAATCAAGTCACTTTAAGGCGGGAATCATACTGGATCTTGAAACTTAAAACGCTCACACCGTATGGTATTAATGTAGATGAGTAATATAGAATGGTATTTAGGAAATGTATATGAAAGATGATATTGTATTCATCAGAAGAGATGTTGCATTGGATGATTGATAGTCATTGTCATTGTTATATATCAAATAATTAAATACACACACATATATATATATATATATATATATATGTGTATATGTTCACACATGTATATGTATGTATGTATGTAAATGTGCGTGTATATGTACTATTATATAATGTATATTATATGTATATGTATGAGGGGTTTGTTTGCAGGGGCCAATGAGTCCATTTCTGAAGATTCTGAAGTACGATGTCTGTCATGAAGTACAAGGTGATACCTTTTGAATGATATATTGGTCATTACATATAACGATATGTTTTTGAGGTTATGGTCAGGAGAGGCAGAAATTTCCTTGTTGTTCTCTTTATTTTTCTTGACCTTAGCCACATGTGTCTCCATTTGGCAAATATGGACCTGTCGTTTTTTGCAAGCAGGCTCTTCTATGTATATATATGTATATATATAGTGTATGCATGTGTCTAGAATCATAACATGGGTGCATGAATATTGTATAATATGTATAACAAATGATGATTATAGATAGAGAGAGGTAGAGTTGTGCACCAGAGAAACAGTATATATAATAATTATTGTGCCATACAGCTTTGTTATATCACGTGGGAATAGCATGAAGATTTTGTCAGCAATAATTTTGGCATATATTTTATTTCTAAGTGGCAAAACATTATCCCCTCTTTATCTGTACCCGGGTTTTATGTAAAATGAGACTGTATTTACGGAAAAGATAGAATGTTTGTAAAGGATTGTGATTTTCTGATGTTGTATTGGTTAACTGATAGGTATTGTTATATACTCAGTTATTATATAATGTGGATAGAAGGAATTATGTAATCATATATGTATGTATGTGTGTATATGATATTTATGTGTATGTATGCATGCATATGTACATGGATATATATGTGTATATATATATGCTTATGTATATATATATATACGATCTCAATATGAATATATATAAATATGAATTATGAATAGATTAATAGATAGATTGATAGAGGTGTACACAGAAAAATTATACTGTGCGACACAATTTTGTTATATTATGTGGCAAGAGTATGAAGATTGTTTCAGTGATAATTTTGGTATATAAAATAATGTGTATATTGTATATTTCTGTGTTATGTACCTAGGGACAAGTGGCAACACACTATCCACTCTCTATTCACACTCTATCTGTACCCGGGTTCCATGCCTGCTATTTTGATTGTTGGTAAATCAGCTGTAGGGGTTAATGACCACGAGAATGTTCATTGTATCGTAATTGTCAACCATTCTTTATCTGCACTGACACGACTGACACACTTGTAACACTGAACCTAATTCTTTACACTACCCCACTCCTGCCTGACATGCACCACCGCACACAAACCTTCCCCCAATATCACATGATCACTCACATCCCGCCACAAGACAGCCACAAGACATCCAGGCAACGCAAACGTCTGCTTAGCAGGTAATCATATTATTTAGTTTATTTATGATATATGTTTGATAATTTTTATTTGTATGATATGCTTGTATGCTATATATACTCACTATACACTCATTTCCAGTTATACATTGTTGAATGTGTTGCAAAGTGCCAAAAAATATTGCCAAGTATGTCATGTAACTATTAACTCATGCTCAACTTATATTTAATATATTGTGTTTATGACTTCAGATTTGTTATGCTCAAAAACATATATTTCGTTTCACAAACAGACATTAAAGCTGAGGAAGACCACGGTCGAAAGCTTCACAACTCTGCCGGTTTCATGCGACATCTTCTGTTATCTACATTGTCTCAACTATATATATATATATATATATATATATATGCTAGTATTTAATGCGGATTATGCCATTAGCTATGATTAGACCTTAGGGCTTCACAAAACCTATTACATAATATGCTTTAACAGCAATATTGCAGAAACACTGCTTTCTTCTTCGATTCCATTCAATTAAAATAATTCAATTCTTCTTCAGTGAATACGGGCTAACTTGGCGTCAGTGTCTCTCATCTAGGGAAATTTCCAAGAATACCTGGAGGCCCTATCTTTAAGCAAACCGTCAAGCCTTACGATCATCATAATTTGATTTATTGTACTTTCATTCTAACACTTCTATTGTATAGCAAACGCATCCGTTTCAAATATGAAATATTCAGTAGCCACTCACATAAATACACCAATTCGAAAATTTCAAGAGCTCAGCCATGCACATGTTAAACAACTGTATCAAGAATTAAAACTTCTTAATCTTACTGACTTTGTGCAATATCAGCTCTGCATCTTTAGTTATCGTTATGCCAATGGTCTTCTGCCAGTCTGCCGACCCAATTTCCAATCTGTTTTCATTTACTTAATCTCATTGGCAATACCATACCACTGTTTCGCTCCAACCTCTCACCTGTACATACCATGTCACCGAACTGGCCCAAAAATCTGCCCTGAGTTACCATTCCTCGTTAAAGGTGCCAGTTCGCTTAATAACCACAAACATATTAGTTTAAGAATCGTCTTCTTTCATAATTGTTCTCTTGCATGATACTTTTCTATGACAACATGTAGTGTTCTGAATGAACAATGGTGTATTTTTGTTCTCACTCTTACTCTGCTGTACGAATCGTCTTACTGCCTTCTGGCTGTCTTCCATTTTCCATTCTCTTTATTCTCAACAATCTCTGTCAACGTCAATGCAAATGTCCGGATGTATGTCCCTGTCTCCTTCTATGTCTTCGTCTTGTTTCTATATCTGTATTAGTCTCTATGTTCTGTTTTGTACCTTCATTTACAATTGTATCGCATATTATTCCATAATATCAATGAGGGGCACATTCGCCATAAGTCCGTCACCACTATGTGCCCGAAGCACGTTAAAACTGATGGTTTTGTTTACCGTACTTAGGCTATATTAGCTTGAAATAATTTCTTTTGACCTGATCTAAATCGAACTTTTTTTACTTCTATTTTGTGTGCTATAGTTCTCATATCTGCGTCATGCAGAGAGGAAGATGAGTGGTGCAACAGGCAACCGGTCTCTACTCGTAGCGCATTTCTCATTCTACCCCATGTGGAATAAGCATTACCACATCTTTCAGTGGCAGACAGAATAATACCTTGACCATGGAGGTACCTCCATGCTTTGACGTAGCCACCATTGACAGATAACTAATTGCTCAATGTGCTTTCCGTCCTGGAATTCCCCGGCCCCAAACAGCCTACATATTAGTCTGGTTTCCAGACCTTTTGTCTACTGGACTCCGTTTACAAAAATGCGCCCTCCGCGGCGACGTAGTCGCCGCCTTTGCCGAAGGAAGGACATACACTAGATTTTATATAGTGGAAGGGGCGTTGTGCGCACTTAGCGCACACTACACACCGAAAAGCCCGTACGCTCGTGTTGCACTGTATGTACAAGTTTGAAGTCACCAGAAGTGCTTGCCGGCTTTGGGGGACTTTGTTATGGGGCACCAATAAGGTGCCAAGTGTCACATGGCAATTTCGTTACGAAATAAGTAAAATGGCATTTTGAAATCTGGTCTGGGGCAATAAACATTACACCCTGGACAATTACCCCGGACCCTTAACCTGGCCCTAATCCTAATCTTAATCCTAATCCTGAACCTAATCCTAACCCTAACCCAAACCCTTTACCCTAAACCCAACCCTAACCCTAATCTTTACTGCAACCTTACCACTAACTAGTATTTAGCCGGGGGGGGGGGGGGGGGGGAGGGGCTGGGGGTGGTTGCCCTCTGGGAGTAATTGCCCGGATGCGGTTAGGACATTTGGTTAGTTCATTTTGTCGACTAAAGAGACATTTCGTAATGAAATGGTCCATGCGATACTTGCCGCCCCACAATTTACACCAACGTGACTTTCCACTGAGGAACGCACTTCTTCTGCGTACCCTCTGCACAACAGTAGCGTACAGAATTTAGTGGCGGGGCCTTGAGGTGGAGTCCTAAAATGGCAGAGCCAACTAAAGCATCGAGATGGCTTCAAGCACTGCACGTAACGTACTCACTTTCGCTACAGAGTTCAGTGAGGACAAATCTAACTAATCCTGCTCCAGTTTCGACGTTGAAGGCGTCAATATCCTGTTTAGCAAAATAATACGAGCAGAGGGTCTGGACGCCAGACTAGCTACACATCGTCAGTAGGAGTGGCGTGATGACATGACGGTTGTATTGTGTTATACACTTATATTTACCACAGAAATGATCACGTCACGGCGTTAACGCGCACGGAAAACTAGTCGGTTGATAAACTTGGTATGATCATTGCTCAAATCTCTACGGACTACTATCATATCGGGCAACTAAAACGTCAATTTCTTCCACTTGCGATGGATAGAGACTACACTTATCTCGTCCTGCTGCTAGCAGTTCTTGTTTCTGTGGACTATTGTCCCGTTTCAGAAGGTAAGAGATGCATCTGATTTTTTTTTTTTTTTTTGATCTGCATTGCACACATTTGACAATAAGTTATTGTGACCGTGCACCTCAAAACGAACATAAAGTCGCACACACTGATTTTGCGTGAGGACTGAAAATAAGTGAAATGGGTCAACCTAGCCGAACTTGACTTTTTCATATTTTCTGAAAGAGCGGGTCTTCTTTTACATTATGCTAAAATTTGGTATCATAAAACTGGCAGGAAAGTGTGGGTTTTTTTAGCAGTTTATCTCGAACATTTTTGGTAGAATAGTGTGATTAGGTGTGTCTTTAGAATCCCTTTTTCATTTCTGAAAAACCTTGTCCACACTCTTCACTTTCAACTCTAATAACTTTTGAAAAGATAGTGCTACTGCTTTGAAAGTTAGCATTAATTATGAACAGAATGTGCTAATGAGGCATGCTTAATTTCAGTTTAATCTGATAATCCCTTCATTGTTGTTACTCTGGTGGTTTACTTCCTGTTTTTTGTCCCATTCATCGCACAGCCGGCACGGTTTGGTAAAGATTAAGCGCTTGAATAGACACTGTACTTCAGAGCCTCTTTTCTCAGTTCCCACTTTTCCTGAGTTTGTGCTTTCTTTCCAATATTTAGATAGGTTAGGAGAGTCCATTTGATTTGAGTTATACATCATTTTAAAGCTTAAAGTCTGCTCTTTCAGAATATGGTCTTAACTAAAAATTCATGTCTGGCGACTTTTTGTTTGTTTTGAGGTGCAGGGTCACATATGCACTTTCGACACGTGCAAGAACAGTACGCCTGAAAATATTGTTCGACTGACTACAGTCTACTCGGCAGGCATAATTATTTTTGTAAGTGACAGTGGGACCGCTTGTTCATCGATATCAGTTCTCCTTCAGAGGCATTTCACGAACAGTCTTAATGTTCATTATACTTGAGGGGCCAAAAATCCTTCATATTCAGTAGGATCATGACATAATGCTTAAGTTTTCGGTGAGTGTCAGTGTATACATTCGTCTGGTCCGGATGGCTTATTTTGTATATTGGTAAGATAGTTCCAATCTTGAGGTAACTCGCAATACGAGATTGATATGAGGAATGGAAATACGAAGAACATCCAAGAAATCCAAATCAAAACGTGTGAAATTTGTCTTTAAAGTGATTTCAATGTTCAATTCTGTTTACATTGTGGTGGTTACCAATTTGTGTCCCCATGGGACTTTGGGAATTAGGGCAGCCACTCACAAGTCTTTTGGAATGATTCAAACCAAATATCACAAACAACGCCTATGTCTTCATGCTTGAGAGGGTACTGAATTTGCTCCACACTGAAATAGCAAGAGTCTGCATCATGATACAAAGGCGTCGTGTTTGCTTGCCGATACCATTGTGTGTATAACATTACATGTATAACATTCGAGCTATAAAAGCCAAATGAACTTTGGTCTTTATACGTCATGCAAGAAAATGTTCATAGAAGATAAAAATCACTGCAAAACGTATGGGTGGGATAGGCCTACCCATACGTTTTGCAATGACTGTTTTCTTTTAGGTGTTGGTACGGGGTATAGGCCCCTGGTATGACTGAAAAAATGAGTAGTTTTACCTTTAAAAACAGCTCTAGTGTGGAGGGTTTTGTTTTGTTTTTTTCTTTTTTACAAAATGATAGACTTGTGGACTTTTTTAACAAAATGTAAAAACTGAGTAGCACTATAAAGTGTTGTATACTTTCATTTGTATCCGATAGATATGATACTCGAGGTATTACAAGATACAATTTGAATTTGTCTAAAATTAAGACTACTACGGAAAGTTTTCTTTGTCATTTTTGTTGGTGTATTGTCATGGAATGATCTGCCGCTACCCATACGGGAGTGCAGCTAACCATATTCATTTCGTAGATTACACATTTTTGGTATTGTTTGCTGTGTAATACCAAAAATACTATCATATGTGCCGTCGCCAATTTTATGGCTGAATATCATAAAGGAACATATTCATATATATATATATATATATATATACACATGTATATATATATGAAGAGCTTGCAACCAAAAGGCGCTAAATCCATTCCGGCTACTTTCGAGTAAATTGATGTTTTTTAATTACACATATTACAGCTTGTTTATTCATTAGCTTTATGCTCCTAGTGGAAGAGCCATCACAGTAGGTAATAAAAATGCACATTAAAAAAATCCTGCAAACACCATTTGTTTTTTATGAATTTTTATATTTCAGATTTTTTTCGGATTTAGCGCCTTTTGGAAGAAATCATGGATTTAGCGCCTTTTGGAAGAAATCATGGATTTAATAGCGCCTTTTGGAAGAAATATTTTTGAGTTGTTCAATAACATTGGTATTAGGGAATGTCAGTAATGTGCAATCCAGGTAAATACTAGAGAACTGCATAAATTTACATCACAGTAGCCACACATACCCACACACACACACACCAACACACACACACACCCACCCAAACACACACCCACATACACATACATACACAAATGCACCAAAACACACACACATCAAAATGTGAAATCTTTCCCAGCATGCTGCTTTACTCATAATAGCAGCATACTGTACACCTATTCATTATACATTCCACACATGCAAAATACAACTGCAGCAGCAACAACAACAATAAATAAAATAATTTGATCTCCTAATGACTAATGACACTTTGCACTGAATATCATGAAGTCAGTACAGAAGGTACTGTGACTCAAGGAAAGTGAGGACTTGCAGAGATTGTGAAATCATGTTGACTGATCTAGTATTTACTTCAGGTGAAAATAAAATACAGGTTGTCATGCAGAAATCTGACTGCAACAGACATGAAAACAAATCACTATGATAAGCCCTCACATTGTATGCTTTACCTATTAATACTAAGAAAGCATCACAAGGCTTTGCTGGAGGCTTTTTGATTTGGACTAACCAAACATCTGTTTAAAAAAAATTCAATTTTGCTAAAACTGTAGTACTTATTAAGAAGGCAACAGATGCACATGAAAGCACATTTGTGGACAAAACTCTTTGTTTATACATAAGTCAACAACAATAAGGCCTACATCTACGCATCTGTGCTGTGAATCACATTGTCTTTTTTTGTCTTCTTACCATGTTCATTTCTAAAAAGTAAAAATTGAGTCATTTACAGCCAAAACAAGAGGTTTACCGCATGAAATGCATACCATCAAGTCCATGGCAGAATATCTCAACTAGTTAAAGTGCCTGCCCTAGGAATCATAATGTCTTGCCATAATCTCGAGTCAGAGTTCCGTTCATCATTGGTGGCCACTGTTGCTTCATCCTCATTGCCTGAGATGTCCACTGTATTCAATATCAAGGAAGTCATTCAAAGCACTGGCCACTTGGTTAGTCCCTCGCCCAATTCCTGTCCACTGCCTCAATGCAAGCAATATCACCTTGATGTTGTTGTCCAGGGATGTTTTCTCCTCCTCTCAGCTTATGTTCAATGATGTCAAAAACACATAGCTACTCGAAGTACGTTTCACCTCCCGGCGTACTCAAGAAAGCTTGATTCAGCATTCAATGAGATTAAAACCACTGTGATGGTTCCGTTGTCTGGTTCAGTACGCATGAGCTCAGAAATGAACGATAAGCTCTGTGATTTCTCGCAATCCTCTGATTCACTTAATAAATCTTGGCCTTTCATGTACTGCTATGAATGCATACTCTCACCCTCCTGGTATAAGGCATGGTAAATGTCATCGATGTTCACTTCTTCTTCTTCTTGCGTATGAGGCAGCGGCAGCTAAATAACGTCCCTCAGTTGTTGTAGCCAAGTTACAGTCTCAGGAGTAGGGTTTGTCAGGTCCATGTTGTCAGGAGGGCGGAGATCAGGGCACTCACTCAAGATGTGTTCAGCAGTCTGTTCTGGTGCACCACACTGGCAGGCTGCTGACGGGCGTAGCCCCCACCGATGCATGGCTGCGTTGAAACGCCCAACTCAGGTTCGAATCGGATTTAATGACACCCACTCCCTCCTTGGGAGGTTTGCTCCTGGGGGGACAGATGTATTGGGCTTGACAACGAGTTGGGAAGGTCGTTGGGTGTCTTGCCAGCTCAGTGACACTTGCTGCTTGCAGATAGGCTGTAGGTTGTATGACTTCCAAGGATGATTTGCCATTAACCTGAATTGGGAGAAGAATAAGAGAATTCAATCAATTAAAGTAATTAATACCGATGGCTTAGAATATCTGTCCACGAGTAGCAAACACAACCTCAAACTTCCAATTTAGATACATTTCTCAATAGCTTCTAGACAGTCATAGTGATTTGAGCAACACTTACTCTACTAAAAGACCAAAAAGAAAGGGACTAGTTTGATTTACATATTTTTTGACATAATTTTTTAATGTTTAATACAACCATAAAAAACCACTTATGCAATCATATCAGGATTATAAGATCCATCAGTGCATTAGACAGGCTCTATCTAATTCTATCATTACCAGGGCAATGCACCCGTGCTGCATAGACCAACTCGAACAGTTAGAAAAGTAGGTAACCAGGTCATTACCATTGCAACACAGCATAAGCAGTAATGTATAGACTGACTTGAATAGTTACACGCTGTAGATCTACAGAAAACTTAACTGAGAAAATGAGTCAAGGTAACTTCATTTATTGATTGCAGTTCCTTCAACAGATAATTAGTGACATACATAGTACTTGTGAAATGGACCCCACCACTGTCTCTCTATCATCAGTACTAAATAATACGGCAGCTTGCCTGTTACATCCCCACCACGTGCTGCTCAATATGGTGCTTTCTTGCACAATACAGGGCTAATACTGAGGAATGTGGCCCCACCAAACGACACTTTAATACGCATGATTGATACGGCAACAGGACCAGTTTCTACTGCATACAATGTAGCAATACACTTCATTTGGCATACTCGTGAAGTAGGCCCCACCACTGCCTATCAATACTAATACTACAGTGGCTCGCCTGTTTATACTCGTGAAGTCAGCCCCACCGTTTGGCGTTCATCGGTACATAAGCACGGCGTTGGGGCTTTCTTCCACAGTATAGGCGGGGGCGGACATCCGGGCATTTTCAACATGGAGCCCTAGTAACCGACCCGGCCGATGAAAACAAATGCGTAGCGACCGTACCTTAGTGCAGCGCTCAGCAATGCATCGCATGCATAATACACGCACGGTACATGCATAATGCACTGCACTGAATGAACGCTATACGCTAGTGTGCTATTATCGGTTATTTTTGCACAGCTTTCTGACATTTTTACTGCAGATTCGTACATCATTTCATCGTTTGTTTCACATCCTCACAATGCCTCGAAGTTGTGTTGTGTTTGGCTGCCATAATCATAGTCTAATGTTGGACAAAAAACGATCTTTCTTTGAACTTCCAAAACGTGATCGCAGTCCAGAAAGAAGGAACCGGTGGTTAGCTGCTATCAGCCGGGAGAATGAAGACGGATCCCACTGGAGTCCAGTGAAGTCAAGGACGATACATGCTCTGAATTCAAATTGCTGGAAGTAAATGATAACCGACTACTAACCAGGTGTACTCGTTAGGTACATGTACACATCGGCGAACTGAATGTCTGGCCACGACGTAGGGTCAATTGATCCGCGAGTCTGCGGGTACACGGTAGCCCGACCAGACGCTGTTAATACGCTACGCGAATACGTATGTACAGCGGCGACCCCAAACGGTAGGGACAAACTGCAAGGCCGATGGAGGACAGTTTAGTCTCGTATCTCTCCTTTGCTTCCCGTGAAAGTTTATCACAGTAATCGAAAGACATCTTATAATCTATGAAAGCATATTTTAATTGAAACAATGAACTAGATTCAGCGGTAAATAAAAGTGAAATGAACAGCATTAAACGCGACAGTAGTAACACAGCGTGAACTGACAGCTCCACTGTAGATCCACGTAAACTCCCGTTTATGTGTGCTAATGAACGGTCCCATATATTGCAATTCGCGTATTGTATGACACGCTCGTTTGACGGCTATTGTTTTCATCGCACTAAGGGCAGCGAGTTCGTCGCTATGCGGAAGTGACGTCACTCCGCCCCCGCCTATAATACATATGTACTTGTGAATGCGGCCCCACCAAACGGTGTTTACGAGCAATTGAAACAGAGGCGGGGCCGATTTCCACAGCATAGTCCTCCCTTTCTCCCCCTTTTTTTTTCCCCTTTGGTCTTCATGTTTTATTCTTGGAAAGACTCCCTAATGTCCCTCAACTAATTCAACAGCCAATTCAACTATAAGTACAACCCTAACCTAACCTTAAACCCTAACCCTAACCTAACCTTGCTTAATTGCTAAATGCACGAGTGCAAGCACACTGCTGTGGGCCCGATTTCACGATTTTGCCCTTCATTCTATCCTTGGATTTTTGGAAAGACTTCCTCATGACCCTTGATTATTCTTACCATAGGTATACAACCCTACGCTACCGGGCCTAGTAACTAACGGCATACTTGTTAAATAGGCCCCACCACTGCATGTCAGTATTGGTTCACAGCGGCTCGCCTAATACACACGCAGCCCTGTTGCTGTAAGTCCACCCTATGTTAGTAACGTGAGTAGTAATTTACCTTGCTTGGTATTGCATCGCCGAAAAGTACCCTGTTTATACACACGCAGTACGCAGCCCTGTTGCTGTAAGTCCATCCTATACGTTAGTAGTACGCCTACTGGTAATTTACCTTGCTTGGTATTGCATCGCCGAAAAGTACCGGTAAATTTACCCTGTTTATACACACGCAGCCCTGTTGCTAATAAAGTCAGTAATAAATATTCCTAAAGGGAATGAGAAAGAAAGGTGCATAGAACAATCATAATTCAATCCAACAAACATTATTATTTTCAGAACTGCTAAGAAGAATTTTATTGATTTCTTTAAAAAACAAAAACAGATATCACATATGTGAATTCATGGAACTTTTAATCGCTAAAAATGAAAATTATCTATTGGTTTACTAGTCCTTCATAGAAGTGAGGTGTGATGTCTCAACATTTCTGGCATTTTCCAAATATCTAGTGTAAATATATAGTGTAAACAGGTGACATGTCTCACCGCTTTTTTATTTGTTTCTGAGGTGAACTCTCTTCCTCTGAGCTTGAGTCTGAAGAATCTGGTGTGTAGTCTGGATCCCGTCGTCCTCTAGATGGAGGGCTGCTAGAACTGCTAGAGCTAGAGGACTTCTTGCTGTCATCCATGGAATCTTCCTCATCCCGCTTACACATGATGCCCCTTGATGTTGTAACTGGGCGCACGATATCTTGCAGTCCCTCCTCTGTCTGCATCCAACTGTCCTTCATCCTTACAGTTCTTCCAACACCTGCACATATGGAGGAAGATCAATGTATGATTATTGAAACAAAATTATGCTTGACAGTGGAAATCTACTTAATAGTTTTTATGCCTCCGCCACGAAGTGGTGCCGGAGGCATTATGTTTTCGGATTGTCTGTCCGTCCGTCCTTCCGTCCGTCCGTCCGTAATGAATTTTGTGGACAGGGTACAAGTGTAACTATCAGAACCTTTTGAGGTATCCTAATGAAACTCGGCATGTATGTGTATTAGGGGGTGAAGTTGTGCCTATCAACTTTTGAGTGCACATGTTCAAGGTCAAAGGTCAAAAGTTCAAGGTCAAATACATAAAATTTCACTATTTCCACCATATCTATGCAATGCCTGAAGATATTTTCTTCAAACTTAGTGTATACATGTATTACCCAATTAAGATTCTCTGGTGAAAGTTTGGATCATGAGGTCAAAGTTCAAAGGTCAAAAGGTGAAGTAAATATATTAAAACTTCACCTTTTTTTCTCTGTACCTTGGAAATTTTTCAAGGTATCTTCATGGAACATAATATACATGTACTGACTGGCAGTGATTATCTAGAGAACTTAGGGTTCATGGGGTCAAAGGTCAAATGCAACACTTCAAAATTTTACTATTTTCGTCATGTTTATGCAATGCCAGCAGGATTTTTTTTTTTACACTGGGTGTATGCATGTATAACTTAATAGAGATTATCTGGAATTTTTTTTTCTTTTGTTTTTGCCTCAAAGGTCAAAAGGTCAAAGATCAAGTGAAAGTGCTGAACTAAGTTTTTCCTCCATATCTCGGAAGTGGCTCAATTTATCTTGAAATGTACTAAATATTTATGCATGTTCAGCCTGACAGTGATTATCTTATGAATTTTAGGGTCAGAGGCCAGATGAAAATGGTAACAATTCACTATTCAATACAGAAATTGCACTTTTTCTCCATACCTTGAAAATTACTCAATGCATAAAC
Organism: Diadema setosum; assembly: GCA_033980235.1. Taxonomy (NCBI): domain Eukaryota; kingdom Metazoa; phylum Echinodermata; class Echinoidea; order Diadematoida; family Diadematidae; genus Diadema; species Diadema setosum. The sequence goes on from CM067074.1 coordinate 24,175,184, forward strand.
GTATGAATGGGTCAATGTCAAATTAAAGTCCTTAAATCCCAAATACATGCTCTCCTATTCATCCAATTGCACCTAGGTCAAGGACGGTGAACACTTAACACATTTGTGACAAACTTGTCATTTTAATATTATGCCAATTTTGTGAAAATGTAATCACACATTGTCCACATGTTAGGACCTTTTAGGAGAATCATGCATTATGGCGGAGGCATACCAGTTGCCATAGCGACATTTCTAGTTAAGGAATATTAAATCCATGTGATCACCAACTGAAATCATATGATCTAAAACTGAACCTTTTGATATTGAGGGATAGCAACATTCAGAACTATTTTGATAATTCATTCTACACACAAGAAGAAGTAATTTCCACTGAAAAAAAAAGAAGAAATAAACATTCTTACACTTTACTCGTGTGGCTCTTTTGGATATCTTCATTGTCTGTGTGCGGATGGACCTCTTGGTGGGCTGATGAAGACGTTGAGGTACCTCTTCCTGGTAATTGTGAAAATATTGCATAGACATACAGCATGAATACCTAGAGAGCATCAGTATTGATGGAAAAAAAAAAACATTATGGCAGATTTACTAGGATTATCAAATAAAAAAAAAAAACATAATGCAGTCAAGGGTGCAATATGGGAAAAAAAAAAGATAGGGATGTGGTTGTTATCATATTTCTCCATGTACCTGATATAACTGCATGATCATGAATTATGTTTGAATTTATCTAGAATAAAGATGAACATTGAAATGTTAGGCTAAGGCAAGAAACAAAATAAAAATAATAATCAACCAAGAAGGGAATAAATGTTGCAGAGCAAGCAAAATATATATCTGTCCTCAAACAGCAACTCAAAAAGTGACAAGCAAGGGGTGGGAGTACAGGCCTCAATACCAGACATTTCTATTTTTTTCTCAGTCAGTCTTGATAATATCCACTCGATCAACTCGACAAACGCATGATCAAATCTTAAACTAACTTAATGAATCTACAAACTGGTCAGAGTGAATAACAAAGAGTCAATTCAACAGTATTAGCCTGAATAGTGCTGTTATGCTCCAGCAAAAACGAAAAAAAAAATCATGTTAATGACATCATGAAAGAAATAATCTAGATAAGGTACTGAAAAAAACAACAACAACATACTGTACCTGTCTATGAAGGATGCTATGCAGCTCATCATCATCATCTCGTGACAGTTCCATTTCTTGCACTAGCCCTGATGGTACATCAGGATCATGAAGTGCCTACATAGGGGAAAAAGAACGCACGGGTTGCGAGAGCAAACCCTGTCTTTATTTCAAACTCTTATAGCTCCTGAACAAACACATCATATGACACCCAAGAATATTTACATTGTATTATTAGAAATATTTGTGCATCTTTTTGTCCTAGAATTGTTGTATATATCTTTTTAAATTTCATAATACTGTACATACATTTTCATTCTGTTAGATCTGAACCAAACTTATTTGCTGGAATGTAATATTAATCTACTCAAATGGTAAGAAAAAAAAAAGGAAAATTACGAGTTGAAGAAAAGGAAGATAATGAAGGAGACAGAAGGTAGAAAATTATATAAGAGCAGAAAAGAGGGTCAAGGGAAAAATTATATACCTGTGAACTAGGATCATCTTCTACAGCTTCATTCCAATCTTCTTCAGAGGAGGATTCCATTCCTTGCATATGCTCTCGTCGGTCATGAAGAATCTGAAAAAAAAATTGTAAAATTTCATCAAATTCAAAAGAAGACAGAATACAGTGTAAATATGGAAAATATTGAAAAGTTTCCCTGCAGTTTGGAAAATTAAATTCTTAAAGAAATTTGCATGAATAAACTTATTTCAATCATCTTCAGCTCGCACTAACAGATTGCCACAACAGAAATGAAAATATCTTTATTTGTGACAATGACGCAAGGATGAACGTTTATTTACAAGCATGGGGTATTGAATATTGGTGATCAGGTCCTTTTTTTTTTCTTTTTCTTTTTTTTTGATCTACAATATATAGTTGACTCCAGTGCGACCAGCCATTTTCTTTTGTTATATTAAAATTTTGTTATAACCAAAGAAATAAACAATAAAAATTATGGAGTTGATAATGATGTGGCCTGAATTTTTTATGGTTATAATGGGGGTGCACTGTACCATATGCTTGGTTAATGTTTCATAATTTCAGAAGTACATGTAGAAGCATGAAAATAAGAATTGAATATTAGTTGCATCCACATCAAGACTACAATGACAGCCGAGTGTAAACTCGCTATTATGGTACTAGGGTCTCTTCATACCTGTACATGTTGTCCTTGCTGACTTGTCTGAGGCTCATCCGGATCACAGGACTCGGTTGCAGGAGCTGGTTCTGCCAGAAGTTCATCCAGCATCTGTGAAATGCGAATAGTACATAAATGTATATAAAATGTAAATGTTAAGTGGAATATGGGGTGGCAAAGAAAAGCAGCATGATGAAGTTTTTTATATCTGTTTTTACTGCAGATTTTTTTTTTTCTCTAGATAGGAGTGGCTTTATTGGATTGTGTACTACGGCTTTCGTGCCAAAGAAAATGGCACCATGAGATCATTATGCGAATACTTTTGCTTATAAATATGCTTCTTTATGAAATGATTTCATTTCTGAAAATGTTACATTTCATAAGCAGACACAGAGTTCACACCACCATGTGATAAATAAAAAAAAAAAAAAAACAGTTTCTGCCAGCATTCACATGCATGATTCACAACCAGGATTCACAACAGATGCACAGCTCCATCAATGAGCTTGATAATAGTAATAATAATAAGATAGAAGAACACTCATAGAACCCAGACCTTGGAACTCATCTACCCAGAGCCAAAATGCAGAGAAACCAGGCGGTGCGAGTTCAAAAGCACACAACTGCTGGCACACAGCCCACGCCTAGTTATGACATTCACCGAGCTGTCCCCCCCCCCCCCCCAAAAAAAAAAAAAACAACAACAACAACAACAACAACAACAACAACAACAACAACAACAACAACAACAACAACAAAACAAATCTTCAACTGGAGGTGCTGGCTCTACTACTGTGCTGGAAGCTCTTCAAGTGTCTTGATAAATAATTACAGTCATCTTTTGTAATGATAGATACATACTGATATAATCAGTCATGCACGAGAAAACTTCATCTTTCTCTCTAAAAATCGTGTTCATATACACACGTACCCACATGCAGCCATCCTAGTTAACAGCAATTACACGTACAAATAAGGGTTTTGATTTCAGGAACCTGAACATTTATCAATTCATTCATTTTTTTTTTTCAAAAGGATGTATTTTGTTCCTAGTTTGTGTTCAAACAAAAAACATGTGAACTGTGACAATTTCTCTGGGCTATTTTTTCTCTTTTTTTTTTTTTTTTTTGTTCACTCTAACACTCCAGGAAGTGTTAGATAAGTTCTCATAACTCCACAAAGAAATGCCTGAATTTCTCAGAATATTGCTGTGATGCTAGGGCATTAAAAAAAAACAACAACAGAAAAAATACAACAATATGAGCCTCCAGACAAAATGTTCATCATATGTGACCGTGCACCTCAAAACGAACATAAAGTCGCACTCACAGATTTTGCGTGAGGACTGAAAATAAGTGAAATGGTTCAACCTAGCCGAACTTGACTTTTTCATCTTTTCTGAAAGAGCGGGTCTTCTTTTACATTATGCTAAACTTTGGTATCATAAAACAGGCAGGAAAGTGTGTTTTTTTAGCAGTTTATCTCGAACATTTTTGGTAGAATAGTGTGATTATAGGTGTGTCTTTAGAATCCCTTTTTCATTTCTGAAAAACCTTGTCCACACACTTCAATTTTAACTCTAATAACTTTTGAAAGGATAGCGCTACTGCTTTGAAAGTTGGCATTAGTTATGGACAGAATGTGTTCATGAGGTATGCTTAATTTCAGTGTAATCTGATAATCCCTTCATTGTTGTTACTCTGGTGGTTTACTTCCTGTTTTTTGTCCCATTCTTGCACAGCCAGCACAATTTGGTAAAGATTAAGCGCTTGAATAGACACTGTACTTCAGATCCTCTTTTCTGAGTTCACACTTTTCCTGAGTTTGTGCTTTCTTTCCAATATTTAGATAGGTTAGGAGAGTCCATTTGATTTGAGTTATACATCATTTTAAAGCTTAAAGTCTGCTCTTTCAGAATATGGTCTTAACTAAAAATTCATGTCTGGCGAATTTGTGTTTGTTTTGAGGTGCAGGGTCACATATTGTACACATATTTTCTTGGCATTATACGTTGTATCATGACTTTGAATTTTCTTTAGTCATATTTGAACTTGTTTAAAGTGCTGTATCTTGACCGTTAATAAGGTGTGTTTTAAAATAGTACTCATAAATTTCTTGGAAAAGGCTCTGCCTCAATTCAGGAAGAGATTATTCATGACAAGCATTCTGGTTCCTGGGATATCATAAACCCTCCAGAATCTACCTCCTTGTTTATTTGTAATCATCCTGGCTAGGCTAGGCTCTGTGAAGATTAGCAGTTAATCCACTAGCTGCTTGGGTAAGAAGATTAAACAGGTGGGGAGGCCTGGTCAAGTTTATTGACATTAGTGATTACACTCCCAGACAGGGGGGTACTGGCCACAATGGGATCACGCATCTAATTGTTATGTATGCAGCTGAGCTCATAGATGCTACTTGTACACTGTAGTAGTAGTAGTAAGTAATAGTAGGCTATTAGACACTTTGAAATACTGTAATCATCAAGTTCATCATTAACAATATCTTGTTACACAAAATAAAATGTTGTATAAATTTCCTAAAGTGCTGCACAGTATAACAGAAATATAGTGGTCTACATACAACATGTAGTCACTGATAGTATGTCATGCTGCAGAAAGATTCACCGAATAACAACTTCTGCTTCTAATTAGTGCTTTATAGCGCTATGTATGCTACTGGCAAGCACTCTTAACATCGTCATTGAGATTAACTCACTCAACAAGATGCAAACCTTTGTGGCCTACCCAGATGCAGCAAAGGCCTTCGATACAGTATGGCACAATGGCCTGCTACTGAAGCTCTTCAAAGCAGGCGTGCATGGAAGCCTATGGCTACTCGTGAGGAATCTGTACGAAGGCCTGACGGCCAAAGTCTGGTGGAACGGCAGAACAAGTGAACCCTTTCATGTGAGGCAAGGTGTCAGACAAGGCGGAATCCTGTCCCCTCTGCTCTACCTCGTGTACATCAATGGTCTCATCACAAAACTTCGGGACTCCGGGCTCGGCTCTTCAGTACATTCTATCTACACTGGTATACTGGTTCTGGCAGATGATGTTGCTCTTGTGGCAACGTCAGCAGATGAACTGAACAGCATGCTCCAGATAGTGTATGAATACTCCACTAAGTGGAGATACACTATCAATGCTGCCAAGAGTGCCGTCATCGTCACTGGACCAGGACCTCAGACAACACACCTGTGGCAGTTTGGATCAAACACCATACCACAGGTAGACAAGCACCCCCACCTTGGTATTATTCGTTCTAATACTAGTAACCATGACCCAAGTCCTAAGATGATCTCCACGGCCAACAAGACTCTGTATGCACTCACAGGACTAGGCACCTTCCGCATGGGACTCACATCAACTGTTATAGCATCCCTGTGGGAACGCTTCTGCCTACCACGTATGACCTACGGATCTGAGGTAACATACCTCACAAAGGCAGCTATGAATCGCCTAGACAAGGCCCAGGAGACCTTATTCAAAACCTTGCTGGGACTTCCTCGTTCCACAGCCAACGAATCTGTGCACATATTGACCAGGCTTCCCAATGTTTCTGACAAGATTGCCATACTCCGGCTCAGGCTGCTCGGGAAGATGATCACACTAACACCTAACAGGGTCGAGTACCGTCTGTTCAAGCACATGCTGTGCCATCACCCAGGCTCCAAAACAACCAAAGCCTTCAAGACCCTTCTTCAACAGTACAATCTTCCACCCTTAGAAGATGTCTTGAACATGCCCACCACTTTTCAGCAGTGGAAGAGGATCACTAGCGCAGCAGTCCTGGGTCAAAGAGAAGATAAATCCAAAGAGGCAATGGCCACCAAGTCCACACTTCACCTCCTCAGTTCCTTGGACCCCTCCCAGGTATCTACCCTCCTCCCCGCCAGACTCGACTCGCATTCACTTCGACAGGCAATACCAGTTAAATGTCAGCTGCTGTGTGGAGTCTATCCCACTAACACCCGTCTGACTTTGGTTGGGAAGCTACAGAATACTAGGTGCCCCTGTCAAATGCCCAAAGAGGAGACCATCACACATCTCCTTGGGGAGTGCGCGCTGTACGCCAAGGAGAGGAAGATATATATCTCACACCCACCAGAAAGATTACGGAAATTGCTCTCCCGGACGCCCCAAGATAAGCAAGCCACATTCACTGCCAGCCTAATACTCACCGGAACAAGTGACCCCAATATTTCCCAGGAAGAATCTGCAATTCTCCACATCAACTCCCTTCGCTTCCTAGCTGATATGCATGTGATCCGCTCATCTATGGGTGCGTTTATCAACTCCTTTTCTCGGTAGAAACAGGTTATCCAAACAGCTTTCAAGGAATTTTAACGAGTTGATAAACGCAAAGCTGTTTTGAAAGCCCTTTAGGAAAGCCTTTACGAAAGGGTGCGTTTATCAACTCTCCTTTCTCGGCAGAAACAGGTTATCCAAACAGCTTTCAGTGAATTTTAACGAGTTGATAAACGCAAAGCTCTTTTGAAAGCCCTTTAGGAAAGCCTTTTCGAAAGCCCCAAATTTGTGGCGATCCAAACAGCTTTCCTAAACAGGTTTTCAGAAACCTGTTTGTAAAAGCCTTTTGGAAGTTGATAAACGCAAAGCTGTTTTGAAACGGCTTTGTAGTCTTGTACTTCAGGCACGCCTTATGACCTCTTCTCCTCTGGTCGAATTGCGCAATGCAGCTATGCAGTGACAGGCCAGTTAAAAAAAATCGTGTTCGCGAAGAGAGTTGATAAACGCAACTATTTTGAAAGCCGTTTCTAAAGGGCTTTGGAAAGGGCTAATCGAAAGCCGTTTAAACAGGGGAGAGTTGATAAACGCAGCCAAAGTCGCATGCCGCCACTCAGAAATATTTGAAGTATGTGCTAAACTGGAGCTGCCTCACAGATAGGAAGACAATTGATTCATGTGGCATTGCATCATGACTCGTCACTCTCAAAGGAAGATATGTCTTTATTATGGTAATTGCTTTTCGCCGTCCCTTCTTAGAAAACAAGCTGCACATTAATGGTACAGGCAGTCAGGGCTTTGGAAAGGGCTCTCGAAAGGGCTACGGAAAGGGCTTTCGAAAGGGCTATCGAAAGGGCTATCGAAAGTCGTTTAAACAGGGGAAAGTTGATAAACGCAGCCTATGACATCATAACCTTTTCATACCTGTGCTTGATTTGTTGCTCTCATCTTGTCCTCCTCATCTCTCCTGCTCTTTGCTATTACTTATTGTGTTGATCCTTGTCTGTTGTCTCCGGCTTGACCTATGACCACATTAAGTAAATTACAACCAATGTATTACTAAATTTCTGCGAATCTAACGCAGTTCTCCAGGACTGGAGGAAATCAACAAAAGAAGAAGAAGCTAGCCTTTTCCTGACGGTTGTACCAGGCAGGCATATGAGTGGAATTACTGTTCCCGTCTGTAGGAAGGAAGCTGTACTACTAGACCGATCCAAGACTCAAATGCAGCTAAAGAAATGTTTAGGCCTTTAGCTGAAGAAAATGTGGATTAATGCTTACAGAAGAGTGGTTTGCAGTGTAATGTACATAACTGACTTCTACGTGTACATGTAGGTTGTTACGAAGTGCATTTTTTTCCTTCAATTTTTTTTTTTTTTTACTACAGCCCATAAGTTATGTTAGTGAGAAAACAAGTGTGAAGCAGTAACAATAACATATTGTAGTAGTAGCAGCTAGATTCTACATTGTAGTCTACATTACACTGCAAACCTCACTTGCATTAATTAATGATAATAGAGCTACAGTGTACCTTTCAGTCATGTTATATGTTACAAATACAAATTATGCAAAATGACAAGGACTTGCCACGAACAAATGTGACCGTGCACCTCAAAACGAACATAAAGTCGCACACACTGATTTTGCGTGAGGACTGAAAAATAAGTGAAATGAGTCAACCTAGCCGAACTTGACTTTTTCATATTTTCTGAAAGAGCGGGTCTTCTTTTACATTATGCTAAAATTTGGTATCGTAAAACGGGCAGGAAAGTGTGTTTTTTGCAGTTTATCTCGAACATTTTTGGTAGAGTAGTGTGATAAGGTGTGTCTTTAGAATCCCTTTTTCATTTCTGAAAAACCTTGTCCACACTCTTCACTTTTAACTCTAATAACTTTTGAAAGGATAGCGCTACTGCTTTGAAAGTTGGCATCAATTATGGACAGAATGTGTTAATGAGGCATGCTTAATTTCAGTTTAATCTTATAATCCCTTCATTGTTGTAACTCTGGTGGTTTACTTCCTGTTTTTTGTCCCATTCATCGCACAGCCAGCACGGTTTGGTAAAGATTAAACCTTGAATAGACACTGTACTTCAGAGCCTCTTTTCTCAGTTCACACTTTTCCTGAGTTTGTGCTTTCTTTCTAATATTTAGATAGGTTAGGAGAGTCCATTTGATTTGAATTATACATCATTTTAAAGCTTAAAGTCTGCTCTTTCAGAATGTGGTCTCAACCAAAAATTCATGTCTGGCGACTTTTTGTTTGTTTTGAGGTGCAGGGTCACAAATAATGTACAATTACACAGTAGATTACGTAGATATGGCCATGGGTTATTAACTCATTGGACATGCCATGCATGATATTGTCATACTGATAGCTCCAGCTAGTGCCAGTGGATCCTACCTCTCCTATATCACTTTAGTTACACTGCATAACACTGCACTGCCACTGGGCTCTCGATCATCATAACAATAACAAGTCATCGTCATATATTCAACTAACGATGACGTTAGGCCCTATGACAGCTCAGTCACTGTAAGTAGCGACAGGTTCGCACAGCATAAAAAGAGCGCGATCTAATTCAACTAAAAGATTTTGTTAGTATACTGTACGCCCAAGATTTTTTATCATGGCTACTAGTACTACCAAAACACTGTAGGTCTACTGATCAGTTCAGTCAGTACTTATTTACGTCGATGCAGGGCAATTTGTCAACCAGTTGCAATGAAAGCATCTCGACGGAAGAATTTCATGAGTTTGAAAGATTTTGTTAATAAATTCTATGTAAGTTCTAACGAAGAGTTCTATACTAGTACTAGCTCCCTTCCTTATAAAACGATTAAATCCCCGAATCGTTCTATATGTAACTAAAGTACTTCCGACTAAGACTGTAACGTGGCTAGAAGTAGTAATTTAGTCCTGAATCGCGATACCGATACTTTCAAACGTTACACCGCAGTACAACGGGGTAACGGGTGTTACAAGTGAACTCAATTTCAGATCTGCAACCATACACCAGGGCCCTGTTTTATGAAGAATTATAATTAATAATATATTTGATTTCTTTCATAAGTCTATGGCAGCCTGTGTGTTACGGGAATTCATAGCTGATTTTATCTTTTGACAAAACGGGATCTGTTGTGGATGCGGGTTTCTCATCACGTACGTTCACACATCACAGACAGCATGCAGCTCAGGGAGGTCACCTCCCCGGAGGTGAGCTGGGTGCTGCTCAGAAAGTTTATGAGACTAAATAACGAACGTAGAGTACAATTTGTACTTACTTCCTTCTTTCTCTTCTTCTCCACAACAGACCTGGTGGCAGTGCTTGTCCTTTTGGAGGAGGTTGACGGAGGAGGACTTTTGATCGTTGGGACTGCATCCGCCTTCAGTCGCCGTGTTTTCTTGATGTTGAAGGCGGAGTACAGTCCCATGTCTTCGTAGTCCTCCTCCGTAAAATGGGCTCCACATACGGCACTTGACTCTGTGGGCCCATTCCAGTTTCCTCTCATTATTTTCACAGGCTGGGTCCAAATTTTGCGTAATTTTGGATCTCGCGGAAAAAAGTGCAAGCTAACACCATCTTTCGAGGTGTTGCTGCACCCTGCAACGATGCAGCGGGTAGGCATTATGCCTGTCTCGACAGAAAAATACTTCCGATTCTTTAGAAACTCTCCAAACTATTCGATGACAATAGACGTAGACAAGTGTGTAGAACAATGTGGTGATGCGGGGTGTTGAGCCAAAGGTGCGAAGCGATCGCAGCGCTGCCTTCCTTTGCTGACGTCACGCAGTCACGTGACTTCGGATTATCGCACTGCCCAAACTTTCGCTGTTTTCAGGGGGCGGAGCGATAGAGGTGTCAAGGGAATAATTCGAGCTGATGGTTGCGGCTCTCCTCGGCTATCAAGGTCATTGTCATGGCTCATATCATGATAATCGACATTAGATAACCCAGCAGAACACGTTAAAGAAGCAAAAGTTTGCGTGTCACAGGTCACACACCATTGTGTCTAAGGAGGAAGACCGACAACAGGAAATCAATAAAATCCGCAAATCACTCGCTGTGTGTGGGTACCAGGAGTGGACTTGGAACACAGTAGCCAGGAACAAGTCGCGCGACGACAACAGGATTCCCAGACGTAACATCGTTCCATCCAAAGGCAATGTCGGCATTCCCTATGTAGCGGGTGTCACCGAGTCTCTTCAGAGACTATTTAGATCTCATGGCATAAGCACATATGTGAAGCCACAAAATACACTAAGATCACTCCTGGTAGCACCCAAGGACAAAGCAAACAAACTTGACAAATGTGGTGTCATATACCAGGTACCATGTAGAGAATGCTCATCAACATATGTAGGGGAGAGTGCCCGACCCCTCAAAACTCGTCTGAACGAACATGCCCGACCTTCATCACCGGTCGGCGCGCACGCTTCATTCCATGACATTGATTGGGATGGAGTGAAAGTACTGGACAGAGAGGATAAATTGGTACAAGCGAGGAGTCAAGGAGGCCATCAACATAAGGAGAACTAAAAGTGACCTGAACAAGGAGCAGGGACGCCACCACCTACCCAGGACCTACGACCACCTCATCCTGTCACGTGACTCGCGCCCCAGTAGGCGAGGTCACGTGACCACCAATTCCCGGTAACCATCAATAGGCTCCGAAGGTCGATGGATGTCGGTCGCAGGCCACCACCGCTAAACAAGTAAGTTGAGAGATTTTTGGCTTAAACTTTCTTTCCATCATCCTTGGGTATTTTTCATGAAAACATACGAGTAAAAAAAAAAAAACAAAAAAACATCCTCAGATATTTTATGAGTAACGAGAAATCAACTGTATGGCAATTACAGATACATTGTATGTTCCAGTATGTGTCACATGTTATATATTGATCAATGTTTGATATTTTATGTTAATGATTTGACCAAGAGACAGTTGAACATATGAAAATGTGCACGAAACCATTGGTTCATTGATGAGAACTCAATAGATAAGTTTCTACAGAAATGAATACAATGCACATACATGTATATAAAAAGTGTACATTGTATGTTTGATGTCAAGAATTTTAATACATTGTAGTTGTCGACGTATAGTATGCTGTAAAATAAGACAATGAACTCTTGAAATTAACTATGGCCAAGGAAGATGGAGAAAAGCAAGACAAAATAGTTTTTTCATTTTCAGTCATGAGCTAAGAAAGTTGTGATTCTTTGAGCAAAAATAGTCATTGTTTTTGTTTGGACATCAACTGGCCATGCTTTCTCACAGGAATATGGACAACTTCCTTATAAAAGGCTTTGCAGACAAAATTATAATTTATAATTCCTTGAAAGTCCTTTTTCCACCCTTTACATATTCACAGGTTTCATGATAGACTGAATAAATGCATAAACAAATGCATGGTATTTTCAGTCATAGCTAAGATATGTACAGTGGAACTTAAAGAAGTCAAAACTTACATTAGCCAAAGGTATTTTTAAAATATACATATCAATTTTCTTTGCTTTCTTTTTTAATATAACTTCCCTCAAATTTCAGTCCCTTTTCGTCTTTTGCGAATTTTACTGTACATGTATGCAAATTATTTTCACAAGTTCAGCTGTATAAGCCTGGTAGGGATAACACATGTAATTAGATGTCAATAGATTGTTGTGTTTAATTTCCACCTCATAAGTCTTGCCAGAAAAAATTCTAATGTTGATAATAAAAATGAGACCTATAATTGTGTTAAACAAGTCAAATGAATGGCTGCATCAGATATGTTAGAGTGTACTTTTACAGTAGACTCTTAACAAACTTCTTGGGACCCAAGAAATTACATTTGTCATATCAGGGTGGTAGAAAAAAAAAAAATGCGTAGAACTCTTTTTTTTTTTTCTTAACTTGTCAGAATGACTTCGCTAACAAGAGTTTGTTATTATAATATAGTGTTCTTTATAGCAAAAACCCATTGTATTCATATTTTTGTTTTAACGTGATTGATATCTTATGCAACTAGAATGTATTTTGATGGCAAAATAATAAGCTAAAACTAAATGTGTGCCAAACCATTTGATTATTTGCTCAGCTCATGTTAGATTAGATATGTACATTTGATGTTGATTTGAAGCAGTAAAAATCGTGTTTTCTTACTGTGTAGATTTAGAATAATTTCAATATTTTTTTTAAGAGGATGACAGAACATTTCCTTCCAAGATGTGTGTATTAGAAAGTTACAGTTCTCTGAAGTATCCATGTATTTCTGTCTTTAAAGCAAACTGGAATGCTTTTTGACAATCATGTCAACAGCTCTCTATAAGCTTTGTACACAAAATTTAGCATCGTTGTTTTCATTATACATGTAGTCATAATTACCTTCCCCTTTAAATAGATGGTATAGTTTTGGCTGACATGTGGATTCAGGTTTCAAATTTTTGACTACATAATTAGAAACCGCTGATAAGAGGATACAATTCTGTACTTTTTTGGGGGGAAATAAACAGGTATGTTATGCTGTACTTCAATGTTTGTTAAATCTTCACTTTCCTACAATGTTATTGATATGCATGGTATGTTATATGCTGCTGTGGGAGTGATGTCACATGGCCAAGATATAGCCCATACCTGATCCACTTGGCTTGTACGGAACCAATATGTGCTTACCAAGCAAAATAACTAATGGGTTCAAATATGGGCCAAGTAACATCAATCCCAAATTGTTCCTATGTAACCCAACTGGCACCAGTATGGCATCTTGAAGGCAGCTTAAATTGTGTGCCGTAAATGTTTGGAATGATTTCAAATGGCCGAAATATTGCCCATACAAAATCCACTTGTCCCATACGATGCCCTTATCGTTTGTATGGTGCAAAAGCGACATAAATTCCATCTGGGCCATGTGATATAAATCCCTTATTATTCCCACATAAGCCATATAGCGTCCATATGATATCTTGGTCTGGGTTGCTTATGGGCCCCAGATGCCATGTATAGAATTATGTGGAAATGATGTTAAAATGCACATACATAGCCCACAGAAAATCCACGTAGTCAATTTTTTTTTTGTTTTTTTTTATGGTGCTCAAAATATGGTCTGTACAGGGCAAACACGACGTAGATCCCATCTAAGTCATGTAATATCAATCCTTTAATATATCCACATAATGCATCTGAGCCCATATGGAATCTTGATCTGGGCTGCTTATGGGTCCTATATGGGTTGTCTGGGACCTGTATGGAAATTATGTCTGATGGCCGAGATGCAGCCCATTCCAAATACACATTGCCCATATGTGCCCGTATGGTCTGTACAGTGTAAAAATGACGTAGATCCCATCTGGGCCATGTAATATCAATCCCTTATTATTCCCATATAACCCATTTAGGGCCCATTTGGTATCTGGATCCGGGCTGTTTATGGGCATTAGATGGCTTATATGGGAATTATGTTGGAATAATTTTTTCGACCCAGATGCAACCCATACAAAATACCTATTGCCCATATGGTGCCCTTATGGTCTGTACGGTGCAAACACGACACGTACCCCACCTGGGCCATGTAATATCAATCCCTTAGTATTCCCACATAACCCATCTTGGGCCCATATGGTATCTTGATCAGGGCTGCTTATGGGTCCCATATGGTTGATATGGGAATTATGTTGGAATGATGTGTAATAGCCTAGATGTAGCCCATTCAAAATACACATTGTCCATAATATATGGTGCCCTTACGGTCTGTACGGTGCAAACACGACACGTACACCATCTGGGCCATGCAATATCAATCCCTTATTATTCCAACATAACCCATCTTGGGCCCATATGGTATCTGGATCTGGGCTGCTCATGGGCCCTATATGGTAGATATGGGAATAATGTTGGAATGATGTCTAATGGCCTAGATGTAGCCCATACAAAATACAAATTGCCCATATGGCGCCCTTATGGTCTCTACGGTGCAAACACGATGCGTACCCCATCTGGGCCATGTAATATCAATCCCTTATTATTCCCACATAACCCATCTTGGGCCAATATGGTATCTTGATCTGGGCTGCTTATGGGCCCTATATGGTTGATATGGGAATTATGTTGGAATGATGTGTAATGGCCCAGACGTAGCCCATACAAAGTACACATTGCCCATATGGTGCCCTTATGGTCTGTATGGTGCAAACACGATGCGTACCCCATCTGGGCCATGTAATATCAATCCCTTATTATTCCCACATAACCCTTCTTGGGCCCATATGGTATCTTGATCCGGGCTGCTTATGGGCCCTATATGGTTTATATGGGAATTATGTTGGAAAGATGTGTAATGGCCTAGATGTAGCCCATGCAAAATACACATTGCCCGTATGGTGCCCTTATGGTCTGTACGGTGCAAACGTAATCTGGTCCCCATCTGAGCCATGCAATATCAAACCCTTATTATTCCCACACTACCCATCTTGAGCCCATATGGTATCTTGATCTGGGCTGCTTAAGGGCCCTATATGGTTGATATGGGAATTATGTGGGAATGATGTGTAATGGCCTAGATGTAGCCCATGCAAAATACATATTGCCCATATGGTGCCCTTATGGTCTGTACGGTGCAAACGTAATCAGGTCCCCATCTGGTCCAAATGGGACCCATATGTCCCATATGGTACCAATATATGCTGCCCATATGGGACCCATTTTTCAGCCCGGATAGCCCACATTTGAACCAAGATGGGCCCCATATATTTTGCTATCAGGGTATGACTCGTGGGTGTCGGTTTCGTGACGTGCACCTTTCAATTCTCTATACCCTCTACACGCCTGTTATGCCACATGTCCTTATTGTTATGAACACTCATGTTTATGTTAACGTCAACCCTGCTGGAAAGAACACAGTGTCCCACAGTGTGAGAAACAAGGTGTGAACATTTTGTGAACACATTGTGAACACAGTGTGAACACAGTGTGAAATCTCTTAACAATGTTAAATTCGAGCGTTTTAAGAATGTGAACACGTTGTAAACAATCAATTCACAGTGTGACTCAGAACATTGCCATGTGAAGACTGTGAAAACCAAACCACATTGTGAAATCTTCTCCACACTGTTTAATTCGAACATTTTCACATTGTCGACTATGTGACCACACTGTGAAGACACTGTGGAATACTGTGTTCTTTCCAGAAGGGAATGTTA